>OX411308.1:133432346-133547659 GCA_948150685.1 Rhaphigaster nebulosa | reverse complement strand
TTCTTGTCTTAATTAAATTCATAATTCATAAATGTTTTATAATACTGATTTATATTACATGTAATTTAATATGTATAATAATACCAAACTATATTTTAAATTGCTTATTTTTGAATGTTTTGTGTGTTTTTAGAACTGAAGATGAATGTATAACATTCAAAACTTGTTTTCAATAAAACAAATTATAGATGTGGCAAATAATTTATCAATCCCTAATTAGATTGATCCTTCTATACATCATACGGATGTCAAAAGTTCTATCCATTTCGGGTGGACTATGGCCAAATGGATTCATGGCCATTCTCAGCCTGCAACTCAACATTTGATTATTTAGTGATGTATAGTGGATTCTTGCTAATCCAAATGTCGCTAATCCAAACCGTTATTTATCCGAGCTATTCCTAAAAAAAAAAAAAAATGTAAAGATTAGATTAGATGTGTACCTACTCATAAATTAAATGATATGACTAATTCGCCTAATTCCCCCGAAAAAAAGAGAGAAAAGAATGGCTAAGATTCAATAAGGACAAATTAAAAAGATCTAATTTTCCATTTAAAGACATTATTTGTAATTTTTGATTTATTTTTGTTATGAAATTTTGAATGAAGATTATATATTTCTACTGTTAATTTTAGTGCATTTTATATTCTAGAATAACATTAGAATAAAAATAAAACATTTAGATTCCTTAAATGTTCCAATATTTATTTTTCTGAGCCACATGTCAAAATTATGAAAATAAAATATGTAAAGAAACATTTTTGAAAGTTTAAAGGATTATCATTCTGGCTATACTCACTCCAGCTTTTGTATGAAATGTGAGTTGTGTTATATATGTGATTTTGTATTAAAAAAAAAATCCCTGGCCTGAATCCAGGTTGACTATGGTCATGGACATATGCTGCTCTCTCACTCTTGCACACATAGTCTAAAAAATCTGAAAATATCAGTATATAATCTGACAATAATAACTAAGTGTTGTAAAATATCACCCCAAAGAGATATTTTTTAAATTGAACGAATAGGAGCAACAGAAAAACTCTAATTTGGGTCATTCTCACACTGGTTGATGGTACATCAAAAAACTGCTGCTCAGAAACTGGCTATGGTTTGCATTATTCTTTTCTATTTCTCGTACGGCATTACAACCCACTTGTTGAGTTATAGCCAGTTCAAGTATAGACCACCAGTCCCTCTCTATTTTGTGCTGATACCTTTCCAATTTCTGACACCAAGCAGAGATCTTATGTCAGTCATCTCTCAGACATCCAACCCGCCTGGTATCATGCATTCGGTCAGATAGGATTTCAGATGGTATTTCATTTGGACCCATTCTTGCAGCAATGACCAGCCCAGCGAAGTCATGATGCTCTGATGAATCTGGATACATCTACTTCCTTATATTCGGCACTTAATTCAGCATTCATCATTTTTCTTCAGTTGTTTTTCTCAAATATACCACTGTATATTCGACGAAGCACTTTTCTCGGAGTAGTCGCTCTTGGGCTTGAATCATAGTCCAGCATTCTGAACCATATGTAAGTACTGGTCAGATGAGTGTTTTATAGATTCCTTCTTTTGAGACCTTGAATAATGCACCACTGCTTAGGTGTTTTGGGAAAAAAAAATACATGACCTTCATCATCTTCATGGGTTGGTAGGATACACATGTACTTCATTGTTTCTATATCATCCATTAGGCCCAGGCTTGCTGGAGACTACTTTAATGCTTGAAAATGGTTTGTATAAACAATGAAATTAAAAACATTATTAACGAAATCTACAAAAATCATATATCTCAAATGAAATAAGTTTGCTATGAGAATATTTTCAATGTCTCCAACTATATTTAAAATATTTATTGATGGCTGCTCGAAAGCGGGATGGAATGAAGTGGTGCAATGAGTATTCTAAACAATATTTATCACTTATATCATTTGTTATTAGTGGATGAGTAATGCGTGATGAAGACGATATCAGTTATCTGTTAAAAAAAATAATAGAGGACTGTGGGGCTTAAAAATTTATTACAAAAAATTAAGTTCATATGTACAGATTAATGTGAAGTTAATGACATAGTTATTGAAAATGCAACTCTAGTGGGACAGTCTTACTATCATAGGCTCTTGGAAACCAGTGGTACCATAAAAGTTTAATCTGATGGAAGAACAGCAAACAGTGGAAAGTTTGTTGACATGTTTTATTAATGCGAAATTACAAAGAAACTAGGATCATAAATAAAGAGCAAGAAAAAATATATAGTTTAAAAGTAGTATAAAAGAGATCCATTTTTGGAGATGGAGATATTAGCAGATATTAGCGAGAATATCAAGAATGGACTGTGTCAGAATAGTCTGAATTGTTTTTTTAATTTTAATTTTTTTTAAGTATTTTTTTTTATTATTGCCATGATGGCTTCCAATAGGCTTTTTTATACAGATTTTTTTCAGTTGAGGTCGGGGCCTTACCATAATTTCAATTGTTATTACTTTAATAATTAATAATAATAACACAGCTGTCGACTTCCACTCACTACGTTCGCTCAAGAGTTGTACAAACCCCCAAAAGTTCCTTTTCAGTTGAGGTCGGGTCCTTATTCTAATTTAAATTATTACAGATTTAAATTATTACTATAACTTCCCCAGACCACTGGAAGTCGACAGTACTAATAATTTTAAATAATATTTAATTAAAGCAGTAATAATTTTTGTAATTACTTTCAATTAGAATTAAACATTTTGATAGTGTAAATAGAAAAGTGAGAACGTCATAATGAATAAGAAGACGATTTATAATTAGATTTATACTATGTAAGTTTGAAAATAAAAATACATAATTACATTAAAATAAATATTTTACTGTTTTGTAATTTCATCCTAAATTTGAAATTCCCTCCCATTGAAGTTCGCAAATGAATCACTTGGATGCGCATTAAGCGCTAGCAGTTTGGCTTTCGGGGTTTTAAGATTTCTAGATGTGGTCTTGTTAATGTGACAGTTGTTTTACACTTCTAGGTAACAGGGTGTGGGGAAGAAACAGTTTAATTTTTAGTGCATTTCTTGCTGTATTGTAATTTTTTAAAATTAATTAAACTACTGGTGAGTGTCATTTTGTTTTTTGTGAACATATTTTAACGTTTTAAAACTAATTTATGATATTAATTTATAGGATGGGAGTTGCTGATATGTACAATAACTGCTCATTTTTGTTGTTTTTAAGACAATTTTCATTTTCTTTAAGTAATAATCCCAATACAATACACTTGTTTATTGCTAAGCAATAACCTCTTAAGTGTGGGAGTTAAGTGACCTAGACAATTAAATAACAATAGTGCTATTGAGAAGTTTCCCAACTAGTGAATCATGTTTTGAGGTTTGTAGTGTAATAATATTTCATTGTGTGTTCAAGTTATTTCAAGATGTCAAAAAAGCCTGCACCACAGCCTGCTCTGCATAAGGTTATTATGGTTGGTAGCGGAGGAGTTGGAAAATCAGCTTTAACTCTTCAATTTATGTATGATGAGGTTGGTAAACACTGAATAGTGTTTAAAGTAGTAACACTTTGAATTCTAAGCCTATTAATTTGTTAATGCAAAGAACCTACTTTCTGCCCTAAGTGAGTCGTGAACATGCCTCACTTGTTAAGTGAGCTGTTAAATTCATTTTCATGGTCCCATCACTTTCTTTTTTTTCTTAAGGAAATGCTGTGGGTATCTATTCAAATCAATGTAGATTGTTGGGCTATTCTTATCTATTATGTGTGTTTTTTGTTTCATTTTATGATTTATGGCTTTTTAAAATAAATTGATCAGACATTTTATTTAAGTGGTATAAAATTATATTTTTTTTCTGATGCATGCTTCTTTTTTGTATTTTTAACAGAAAAGTTGCATATGCTCAATAATTAATTATTATTTTACTATTTGCTTGCTATTAACTAAAGAAGTAGGATTAAGATTTTTTTTCTTTGTTTGAGATATAAAACAATTGTATTAATACCTTGGTGTTTGAAAATTAATTTTTAAATGAGCATGGGAAAAATGCCAAATGTTTGATGTGATGATTGAATTACTTAATTGATTTCTCATTTGAATTGTATAACATTGTATTACAATTTTTTTTTTTTATATATATATATATATATATATATATATATATATATATATATATATATATATAACGATGATTTAACTAATAATGCTTCTGATCTCATTGTTATGAATCATCTGCTCTGTTTTCCTTCAGGTGAATCAACTTTTATCATTTTTTGATACTAATTATTGACTTTAGTACTAATGAGCTTTCAGTCAGTCCTCAATTTGTCTCATATTATTTTTAGTTTAATTTGGTTCATTGTTTATTAAGTATAATATCTGCATGAATAGTTTATAGTAATATCTGTGCAATATTAAAATTAAATATCATTTGAAATCATGATAAAAATCATTTGAAGTGCACTTCTATTGGCATTAGTTAGATAACTAATGTTTACATTTCAATATTTTTTAGTTTTTTTTTGGCTAAGCTGTTTGTTATTTGAAAAATGCCTTTAAGCATCGTACAAGTCAACTCAATAAAAATTTGTATAAGTAGTGTTTCGTTTAACAAAACTTCATTTTCTTAAAAGTTAATGAATTATTATTATCATCACTAGATTTACGGCACAAGTTTCCTTAAAAACTATTATCATGGACTGATGTATTAGAATACTTGTTTTAAATTATGAAGAGATAAGTTGAATTAGAAAGTTAGGTAAAAAATTAATCAAAATATGAATTTTTATAAAACATCAATAGAAATTAAATATTTAATAATGTATTAATTGCTCCTATTGTAACTCTGAGCTTGAAAATTAAATTGGCTAAACTAATAGGATCTGTTAATCTTTTAATTGCTATTATTATGACTATGTTTAGGTAATATTTTATTAATTTCTTTAATATATTCGTATGGTATAGGTTTTTCTACTGACTCATTTGTATTTATGTTTATAATCTTACATTGTAAAACAATTATTGTGATTTTTTTTAGTTTGTGGAAGATTATGAACCAACTAAAGCAGATTCTTACAGAAAAAAGGTTGTTCTTGATGGAGAAGAAGTGCAGATAGATATTCTTGATACTGCAGGTCAAGAAGATTATGCTGCTATCAGGTAATATTCCCAATTGAATATTCATTTAAAAAATTACTACTTCCACCTTTTTGTTTGTAATTTACATAGAACTTTAATACTACCAGGATTCATATAATCGATCGCACATAGTTATAAATGTAGATGTCTCAATCATATGATAATATATAATTATTTATCATTAACTTTAAAAACCCATATTATAAAATAACACAATTCCTCACCAAACATGGACTGAGAATACATTACTTCAAACCTTTTCCTCCTCGGGAATGCCAGGTCATTTTGTATTTTTCCCCCAAACTTGTCTAAATTTTCTTCTAAATCCACCAACTTAATCCTAAATGTTTAATTCTTATTGTCCTATTAGTGTAATCAAATTATTTCCTTAGTATAAGATAAAGATATATGGCAATATATCTTTATATATATATATATATATATATATATATATATATATATATATATATATATATATGCATATTTATATACATATTATTGTATATATAGATATACAATATATATTATATATAATTTTATTAAACATTTTTATTACTTTAACTTAATTCTAGTTCTACTAGTTGAGATATCTCGTCAAATAAATGATTACTAGCTAACTTAAAACAAGATAAATCAGAAATTAATATTTAATTAACATAAAAGGGTCTAAAATTATGAGTTCAGAGTGGTCGCCATTCAGGTTTAATCACATTATTTATTGAATATTTTAATTCATCCCAACACTGGAACATCATAGCTCTTTGCTTTATTTTATTCCTATTATGTTGCTCTGAAATCATAGCACAAAAATTTTAATAATTGTCCACTTTTATAAACAGTGGCAAAGTCTGAAATTCGTTGTAATTATTTTCACATTATCAGCCGATCATTTTGTCAATTTTTACTTGTTATTTGCGATAAATGCCAATATGTTTTACATTGATAAAATCATTCGAAATAAACAGATCAAAACGAGTAAGCATATAGGACTGATAGGTTTTGAGAAATAAGTACTGAAAGAAAAAAACGCAACAAATTATTACACAATGGTTTATTATTTCCACTTAGTAATATTTCAAAAATATCTATCTTGTCCAAGAAAAAAAAATTAAGCAATAGGCACCAAAGGAAAAGAAATTTGAAGCTTGTCCCAAGATGATCGCCGTGAGAGTGCCGAACTGGGAGTATTAAGAAAAAACTGTGCCAATGCAAGTAGGCTGTGATGGTTAGGACATGTAATCAGAGGATGAAATGGTACAGAGGAAATATTTGATGTGTACTTCACTAAGACATAATGCAAGGAAGGATAAAGCAGAGAGATACGAGGAAGTCGGATGCCCAATAGATAAGTCACAAGACCTGAGGCAACGATGACCAGTCGCACCGGAGAATTAGTCTACGAAGTTCATTACGCTATATCTCAGCTAATACTGGTCCGATTTAAATGATTTTTTTCCTTTTGTAGGGAATTTCATCAGCTTATGTTTAAATACAATAAAAGCACCAAAAAAAATTTTTGCGGACGAATTTTATTTTATTCGATATCTGGATTCTACATATCTTGAAACATAAAACCTCAAATTTTGAGGGGGGCTACAAAAAAAAATTCCTTGGTCGATTCCAAAGGTCTATTATTGAAAATTATAAACCTAAAGCATTTACAGATGGAGATTTTTTTAATTTTAATGCCTTGTTATGCTGAGTCCAAAACACCTTACGTTTTTTCTCTGTCTTTATAAATGGCCGAGTTATGGGCATATAAGAACTTTAATTGGCAATTATACAAAGTTTTTTTTTAATGCCTTGTTATGCTGGTTCCAAAACACGTTACATTTCCCCTCTATCTTTATAAATGTCTGAGTTATGAACTTATAAGATCTCTAATCGGCCGCCATTTGGAAATAAACAGATGGATGGTAATTTCGAGTTCCGATGATCATCCTGGGGTGACCTGTGACATTGGTACCGAATCTCAAGAAAATCAATCTAGTAGTCTCAGAGAAAAGCCGCGGACGGACAGATTTTTGTTATTCGATATTTGGATACTACGTATCTTGAAACATAAAACCTCAATTTTGAGAGAGGGGTTAAAAAAAAAAATTTCCTTTGTCGATTTCAAAGGTCTATTATTGAAAATACTAAACCAAAAAAAAAGTTACTTTTCTGAAGAAAGGGGGCCCTTATTTTTGCAACCAGTTCTTTTTAAAATTCTTTTGTGAATAAAAGTAGTTAAACCACCACTTTTTAACAAAAAAATTGTTATCCATTGACCCTTTCTTTTGAGTAATCTAACATATTTCTCAGAATATTCTAGATATAACAAAATTTTGAGATTGCTAATATGACGCCTTAACATTCGGCCACCACGGCGTCTGCCTTTATGTTGTATTTATGTTCATGCATAACTTTTCCATTCTTGAACCTTATTATTATTTTTTTAATCAAAAGGATACACCTCCAAAGTGGTCCCAAATAAATTTTATCAGGATCTAATGCCTTTTTTTTAGTGTATGTTCACTCATAACTTCTTCATTTTTGAACCAATTCCTATGATTCTTTTTTTATCAAAAAATCCCCATATACCTTGGGGTTTGTTCCATATAAATTTCACCAGGAACCGATGAAAACTTTTAGAGAGTGAGCTAATCACTTTTAGTAATTATAGTAGTTTAGTTTACAGTATACATTCCTAACTCTATTGAAACCAATTTCTTCTTTTCAAATAAATTTCAAATTCTTCGTTTCAAATAAAGAAAACAGGCGTTCACACCCAACAGTGGGACACTCAATAGGAGACTAATAAACATAGGTCAGTACTTGGAAAAAAAGGATGAATTGAACGTAAATTGAATCAAGTTTTTGAATCAAGTTATTATTCTTATCATTCCTAAACATCATTCATCATCATATTGTAAAGTTTTAAAAAACTTTTACCAACAACTTTAAAAAAAAAAAAAATCTAAGTTTAACTTCTTTGATTTTGATTTTATTTTAACACATTAATTATATATTGCAAATTTTATTAAATTTATTGCTGAATGAAATGAATGGAAAAGTAAATAAAAATATCATAGTGAGCATAGATTCACCGAAGAAACACATCATTCAATTCAATACCATGATTTGTTTTGCCTTAGCTATGTGGAAATAAAGGAAAGGAAAAAAAATGTTATTGTAAAGCTTGTACTTGTACTTTTATAAGTGTAATTTTATTATTAATTCAACCGTATGTTATCAGAAAAAAATGTGTTTTCATTAATTAGGTCATATTTCTTTAATAGTTTTTAAGTTGAAACTTGAATTCTGAAAACATTTTCAATTACTAGAACTCTTCGAGGAGGGGCTACCAGAACTTTCAACGAAACAACCGGTTACCAACAAAAATTTTGACTGTAAATATTCCAAGACCAAAGGGGGAGGAGAGGGAGGAATTTTCTCGGTAATCGACTGCATTGTTTAGAATTAGTCTCATTCCATTAAGACATTTTCTAGGAGCAGGAGTAAAATGATAATAAATATATCAAAAGTGCAATAAAGCTTCACTTTTTTCTCCTTAATCTCCGGTTTTATTAATAAATGATATTATCACACAATAATTTCACTCTTGTTAAAATATTTTTGTAGTAAACTTGCTTCCAAATGTATGAAGTTGTCATGACAACGATTACAAAATTACCTATTTTTTTATAGTTTTATCCCATTTTTTTTTTATAAACTTTCTGGAAAAAATTCTCTAAATGATAGTGAAAACTGCATCAAAATCGGCTGACTACTGTTCGCGAACACAAACATGCCCAGGCTGAATTTTTATATATAAAAATAAATAATTAATCTTTTTGTAGTAGGCCTACCCGTGCTTTTTGTCAAAAAGTTTACCTACTGGAAAATGTGTAAAGAAAAAATATATATCAAAATGGTACACAGGAACCACTAAAAAGAAACAAATAAAAATTTAAAAAAAGAATGGTATAAAAATTTCAAAACGTTCCACTAGAAAGAAACACTATAAAGAAAGAAACAAATTTTCTTACATTACAAAACTATATTATTAAGTAGCATAAGTAACTTTCTAATCAACCTAAGCATTGCAATAATTCATTATTTTTTTATGTCAGTGCCACAAGCCGCTTCACAACTCTTTCGTTTCAACTATTAAGCTGTTAAAAGTTTTCAACTTGATTCGAAACGTCAAAAGTGTTTTTTTTTTTTTGTATGTAATTTATGTTTCTTGCATGTAGTTTTAATTCCAATCATTTTAATGTAAGAAATAATTTAATGTTACTTTCAAATTCAATACTTTAAAAAAAATTCATCTTTTACGAATCAATGTGCTGTTATGGAGACGAAATGATTAAATAAATTATATTAACATTATTAAAAATCGGGAGAAAGGGGGAAGCAGTCAATGAAAAGCGCACTAATAAGTGTAACTTATTTTATTGTGTGCCAACATTCGGCCTTCATCAGGGCAGAGAGACATACAGCTGAGCACTAACTGATTCATATTGATTGGAATTATTAAAATAATTGCTGCTTTAATTAGATATAATTTAAATTATTAGTGCCGTCGATTTCTGCTCACTACACTCTCTCAAGAGATAAACAAAACCCCAGCGGATCCTTTTCAGTTAAGTTCGGGGCCTCACTGTAATTTCAATTATTATTGCTTCTATAATAATTGAAATTTGGGTAAGTTCGGATGCAGATACTGATAATGCGACCTGATTATAAAGTTGTACAAAAATTAATATTTCTTTAACACATTTTTGACTAAATTAGCTGTATCATTTCTTGAAAATACTATTTTCATATATTCTAATATACACTAATTTCATATATAATTTTTGTTGACCGTAGATGTAATTTAAATAAATTGATCAGGAAGTGTGGTCAATGTAAAACACACTAATAAGTGCAACTTATTTTATTGTGAACTAACATTTCATCCTAATTTTTGGGCCATCATTAGGGCAGAGAGGCTTGCAGCCGAGTGCCAACTCAGCAGCTGGCCAAGAGCTAATTAAAGCAGTAATAATTGAAATTACAGTGAGGCCCTGACCTCAACTGAAAAGAATCTGTTGGGTTTTTATCTCTAGAGGGAGTGTAGTGAGTGGAAATAGACAGCACCAATAATTTTAAATAATATCTAATTAAAGCAGTAATTATTTTAATAATTCTAATGAATGCGAATCTTACAATTGAATACAAATGCTTGTGCGACGACCTTACATAATAGTTGAAATGAAAGAGCTGTGGAGCGGTTTGGCACCATCATCAAAAAATAATAAATTATTGTAATGTGTAGGTTGATTTGGAATAGTTACTTATGCTACTTAATAATATTCTTTTGTAACCCAAAAAGTATATCTTTTTGATGTTTCTTATATACCGTTTTGAAGTTATGTTGTTTTTTTTTTTCTAAAAAGTTTTTTATATAAATACTAATTAATATTATTAATTTATATTTTGTATATATTTTTAAGTTTTTTATATTAAAACAAACATGGGGTAGAGAGGTAGGACCTTTGAAGTTAAAATAACCCGAGCAGTACTTGCTACAACCCGGACACACAGTGTGGAAATCTCAACACTGTATATGCTATGACCCCGGCAATCAGCGTGTTAAGTTGGAACTCGTCAATGTGTTAAGTCGGATTAATTTTATTTAAAATGATTTTTTTATTGCTGCAAATATCAAAAAGTTTCAAATTTCTTTGTTAATACTTATAAAAACACTTTTAATTGCTTATATAATTTCAACCGATTGTTCTTTTTTAATTTCAGGGACAACTATTTTCGAAGCGGAGAAGGATTTCTTTGTGTTTTCTCCATCACAGAAGAAGAAAGTTTTCAGGCAACCCAAGATTTCAGGTTGTTATTTAACAGTTGTTAAAATTGTTAGCATGATGAGTAATATAAATGTAACTTCTACCTGCTTAGTAATTTCATTTTAAAATTATTTTGTTAATTATAATGTTGGGCCATTATCATATAATGCGTCAATTTGCTGTCCAGAGACTTTGAAACCAGCTAGTTATGTGTTATTTGTTTGAATCTAAATAAACTACTGTCTCAATAATAAAATCTTCAGTAGTAAATTATTTAAAATAAATTTAAGTTTTTGTTTGTTCTGCTACTGTCATATTTCCAGATTTCGCACTACAATCCGATTATATTGCAGCTAAACGTTTGGAATTTTGAATTTTGCATGTTCAATTTAATCATGTAATAATAAAATATCTGATGTGGACACCCCATGACTTCCTTGGACGCCTATCAAACTATAAATCAGTGGATCAAAAAGTTACCCTGAATTTGGTTACTAGTCCATCTATTGACACACACAGGCAGATGCACACACAAACAAGCTCTTGTTTCTTGAGGTTTTATTCCGTTATATGTCGTTTTCTTTCAGATGGTAACAAGTTCCCAAGATATTTCTTCGTGTTCCTTGACAACATTAGAACTGTCTATGTCACTAGATAAAGCATTGGAAATCGACGGTTTTAACATTTCAAGCGGAAGCTTACTTATATCTTATTCTCCTACTACAGACTTGTTCAGCTCACAAATGTTTAATTAGAGTGGAAAAAAAATCGCGTTTATAACCTTTATCACCGAAACATCTGATCTCTGTAACAAATGTTTATATACCTTTTGATGTAAGTTTCTTATGACCTTCAAGTAAAGTACCCTTTTCGGCTCTTCAATTTAAACCAAAATCTATTATAGTATTTATATTAATATAGAATTCTAATTTACCAAATTTGAAATATTTTACATTACATTTTAATATAATTTTTGATGAAATTCTAATATGACCTTCAAGTAAAGTACCACTTCCGGTTTGCCAATGTTTACCAAAATTTATTATGTTGTTTATATTAGTATGCAAATCTTAAATACCATATTTGAGAAGTTTCACATTATATTTTAATATAATTTTTGATGAAAATCAGTAATGACTTTCAAGTAAAGTACCACTTCCGGTAATCATGCTGTGACCATAAAGAGAGGTTCACAGCTAGATTATATAATAATCCTAAATACAATTTTTTAACTTTCTACGGCTAACCGTTTTTGAGTTTTGCGAGATACGTACGTACAGACGTCACGACGAAACTAGTCAAAATGGATTCAGGGATGGTTAAAATGGATATTTCCGTTGAAATCTGAAAACCAAAAATTTTCGCGATTACAATACTTCCTTTACTGCGTACAAGGAAGTAAAAAACATCAAACTTTCATAATATTCTAAAGTTTATCAATTCAGTAGACATTTTTTTTTTTTTTTTAACAGTAGTGAAATTAACAAAAACTGATATAATAATTTACAGTGTTAAAAGTTTTTTTTTCTTTGAGATTGAGGAATATAATCCCTAGAGTCATAACATTAATTTAAGATTTTGTTATAATGAGGATATTATATATTATACAACAGAGAATTTTTTTATAGCATTATTTCTACTAGGATATTGATCAGTCATAAATTTAATATTTTGTTTTATTTTATTTAGAGAGCAGATTCTACGAGTGAAAAATGATGAAAATATTCCCTTTCTTCTTGTTGGTAATAAAGGAGATTTGGATGAAAAAAGAAAGGTTACATTAGCTGAAGCACAAGGGAGAGCTCAGGAATGGGGTGTTCCATATGTCGAAACCTCTGCCAAAACTAGGGAGAATGTTGATAAGGTAAATATTTCTTTCATAATATTAAAATATAAATATTTAAAAAAAAAGTTTTTAAATTTAATTTGTATTGTGCTTAGTATAAAATAACAAAAGCTGGTTTATGAGAATTAAATAAAATATGTAATTTTCTTCTATGTAGATGTATGTAAGGTAATAGAAAAAGTGTTGATTTCTGTAATACAGGAGAAAGGGCTGATACATTTCAATGCATACGAAATTTTAAGTATTTGGAGTTTCCCGCATCTAAAAGAAATGAATAGGAAATACTTATTATTTTCTGTCCAAAATTGCTCAATTTGAGTTTGCTGGTCAAAAATCTCTAATAAGACTTTACAAGATTATTATACTTTCTATTTGTTTGGGCATATGTTAAGCATGGCTGCTACATTTAGCAAATTATGCTTTAAGGATTTGAAAATATAGTATTTTGTAAAATATTTGGCCCAAAAGTTTTGATGGGGTTCGGTGAAGGAAGCTATTTTAGTAACAATTGTTGGTGGTATCAGCATTGAATTTCTGGATTTTCTTAGCGTTATTATTTCTGTTATTTAAAGTAAAGACTTATTACTGCGCTTTTGTATTATGTAAAGGCCTTACAGTGCATTTATATAGTGATGTACCTTAGCTGTCTGTCCTTTTACATATTTTGTAATTAAACATTTTAGTACATATTTTGTTTTTATACTGATTGAATTTTCTGTTTGTAGGTTTTTTTTGATTTGATGAGGGAGATTCGTTCAAGGAAGATGGAAGACAATAAAATGAGTAATGGTCGTGGAAAAGATAGATGTAAAAGAAAGAAACTCAAATGTACAATTTTGTAGAGAGAACTTTTGTCTTTCTTTTTGTACAAAAAGAAGGGGTCAAGTTGAAATTATGGTGAAAACAGTGGATCTCCAAGCATTACACTATTTATATAGAAGAAAAAAATGTTACATACAGGTTATATGAAAACAAGAAAAAAAAATGGAAAGTAAAGCAAAGGCTTGGCTATTCACTGCACTACCATTGGGAAAATAAAAACTTTAAAAAAATGTATTATACGTACATCATTATTATTTTGTTAGTCAGATTGTGTACAAAAGCCTAAAAGGCGTGTATGTTATGAGAATGGATGCATGGATAGCTTGAATGGAGTTAAGATATAATTAAATTCAGCCGTTTTTAAACTGCCATGCAATCATTCCATACAACTCTTGCTGTAATGACGTATCATCAGAAAAAAAGTAAGGAAAATAAATGCTAATGTGCCTGTTTTTTTATAAATATATATATTGGTCATTGTTAATCAATTACTGAACATGTTTATTCATAAAAGAGTGCATGACTGACTATTGTGTGCAAAGTGTAAATTGTATTTATTTACTCATATATTTACACTGTAATTTAAATTATTCTTCATTATAATTTATATTATTCTATATAACTGACATTTCCTGTTAATTTTTATTTATTTTTCTTTTAATACATTCTATATAATATTATGCAAAATGTATAAAGAAGCTCTTAATTTGGATGAAGCAGTACATCACAAAATAAATGTATTTATTATTAGGAAATAAACCAACAAATTTTAGTGTTTTATTGGCTCAGAATATTTTAAAGGTGCCAAATCTTATTCAAATTAGTATTTATTTCAGCACGCCTATTTCAGTATTTTTTTTTGTATTGTATCATGATGGCATTTTTCTCTGAAACAACCAAGCTTACTAACCTGTATGCAATTGTTTAGAATGGTGTATAATGAAAAATTCTTGTTACATAAATTATTTATCTCAATTATAAGTGCCAGAAAAAAATGCTTTTATATAATGTATTACATGACATTTGTTTAAACTTGTGATCAAAATTATCATTTATCAATGATATTAAAAATAAAATATGGTATTTATAAAATTATAAGTTATTTATCAAAATAATACTGTGCTTGCTGAAAATTGTGCTTTTGACTATAACTATTAATACAATTTATTTTCTAAGTTAACAAGATTTGAGCCTGAAATCTTATGATTTGAATATATTGAAAATTGTTATTTATTATATTTCATAACCATTATACCATTGAGAAACTGTGCTTCTTCAATATAAAGTATTATTAATATGTTTTTAGAATTTCATTATTTATTTTTTTGCCTGTTTGTATTTTATTTAATAATTGGTTTTAGAAATAAGAACTATGTTGTCATGGCGACAATGGTAATTCTTGACATATTTTCTTTCTTTTTTTTTTTTTTAAATTAAGTTTGTTCTGTTTTATAAGTTGGTTAGATTGTGATTGGATTGGTTACTAAATCAATGAATCTATTTAAAATATGGAAAACTCCTGTGAGCAGGTAAATCATTTTATATTTAACATCTATATCTGTACCTGAATTAATATGAAAAAATTATTAAAATACATTTTATTTGGGACCAGTTATGAGTTACACCTCATTATTATTTGCACTATCATTTGCATTTATTTATTTAAAGATGCATTTTTGTTTAGTCTGTTTATTTCATTAGTCTCTTAATTTTATTGCCTTATGAGTATTGTGTGAGGATGACAAGACCGCATTTTGAGTTACAGAAAAAAAGATAACTCTCTGTTGTTTAAAAAATTAGGTTATGCCATGATCTGAATGATTTCAATAACTGTAGTTATTGAATTCTATGTTTCTATGTAAGTATGATAGAATTGTGTTTTTAATGTATCATAATTAATTTGTTATATATGTGTCTCTAAACTTAGCTTAAGAGAAGACTCTTAGTAAGGATTGATTCCTAAGTACCACTCACAAAAAAAAAATGTTCTTTATAAATAATGTTTTATTTTGATATTACTACTTGGGTTACAGAGAATGTGCTTATGCTTGTGAATGACAAATCAATGTTTTTGTTTTTAAAGGCATTATACTTTGATGTTATCTTGTAATTTATAAATACTTTTTTTATTAATTTTGTGCTTAAACATTCCTGATATTGCTTAGATTCTGGAGTCCATGTTGTCATTTATTAGAACATTTAGTAGATGACTTGTTGGATGTTTTAATTTGTTTTAGAAGTGTCGTTAACAAAATTATAGTATTAGGGACTTGAATAAGTTCTCACTGTTTCCCAACAGATGGTGTTATCTTAGTCTTTTTGCATCAGGCAATACTATAGCCAACTTTATCGTGAAGCTCCACCATTAGACTCCAAATCACAGTATATGTTATTCCGCCGAAGTGTAAACAACATACTTTTTCATAGCGTTAAACATGTCGATTTTCGTGCCAAAAAAATATTATTTGCAGGGAATTTTACTGCATTCCTTTTTTAAAAAAAAATCTGCATCTGAAGCACATAGAATTCTTGTGGAGACTTACGGCGACCAGACCATGCTCTGTCGGAAACAACATGTAGAGATTGGTTTAGACGCTTTAAAAATAATGATTTTAATATTGAAGAATTGGAAGCATTACTCGATGAAGACCCAAGTCAGACGCAAAATGAACTTGCAGAATCATTAGGAGTTGATCACACAACAGTTTCCAAAGTTTAAAAGCATTAGGAATGATTCAAAAGCAAGGAAATTGGGTGCCGTACGAATTAAAGCTGAGAGACGTCGAACGGCGTTTTTTCACATGTGAACAGCTGCTCCAACGGCAGAAAAGGAAAGGTTTTTTGCATCGTATCGTGACTGGCGATGAAAAGTGGATACACTATGATAACCCGAAGCGTAAAAAATCGTAGGGTAAGTCCGGCCATGCATCAACATCGACGGCAAAGCCGAATATTCATGGTTCCAAGCCCATGCTCTGTATTTGGTGGGATCAGCTGGGCGTAGTGTATTATGAGCTCCTCAAACCCAACGAAACCATCAAGGGAGATCCCTATCGACTGTAATTAATGCATTTGAAGCGAGCATTGAAGGAAAAACGGCCTCAATACGGGGAAAGACACGACAAAGTAATTTTGCAGCATGACAACGCTCGGCCACATGTTGCAAAACCTACTTGGAAACGCTCAAATGGGAAGTCCTACCCCACCCGCCGTATTCACCGGACATTGCTCCTTCCGATTACCACTTGTTCCGATCGATGACTCATGGCCTGGCTGAGCAGCACTTCCAATCTTTTGAAGATGCCAAAAAATGGATCGATTCGTGAATAACTTCAAAAGATGAGTCGTTCTTTCGACATGATATCCGTATGCTGCCAGAATGATGGGAGAAAGTAGTGGCCAGCGATGGACATGTTCTTTACTATTTTTTTTAAATAAAACATTTATTTTCACGAAAAAACAGCGAGAACTTATTCAAGTTCCTAATAATAAGTGTTTCTAGTATGATGTACCAGAGATTTCTTCTGTATTGTAGCCATGAAAATTATCCAAATGAATTACACAACCTTCTTTGATATTGTCTAAAATTGCCTCCATTAATGCATCTGTGCTACTGAATTTTAATCATCTACTTCAATCATAAAGGACTCCTATGTCTTAGCTATATATTCTTCTGAAAATCCTGGAAGAACTAGATCAGCATTTTTATTTCTTTTGGTGAATTAGCCCTTTTCTATTTCAACAATTAACCCATAACCTTCTCTAATCATCTATTTAGGCCACTGGTTAAAATATTTTGATTTTAATTAAAAACTACTCCAAATAATGAAGTACTACGTATTCACTTTGTGTTATTGTATGACAGAAATATGTTTTTTTGGATATGATGTTTGGCACCATCTTATCTCTCTCTGTATGTTTAGTACTATGCCCTCTTTTCTCATTGCATTTGTGCCTTGATAGTGACCTACAGTGCAAGTCCGAACTTTGGTCCTGACAGTTATACCCATGATTTTTTTTTTCTGAATATAAACTTCAAAAATTCACTCTTGTTACAATTCTATAAGCTACGAATTATCAAGATTACTGTATTTATATTTGATGCTAAAAGTTTTTTTATATACATAGCATCATTATACTAATATTTGTATATTTACACTTGAATCTCCATGAAATGAAACTTGAAGTTTCCCAAAAAAAAATTTGAGATGCAGAAAAATTGAATTTTTATCACTTGTATACTTATATGTTATACATAATTACAACATATAAGTATGCAAGTACTATTGCCCCCAGGAGAAATGGGGAGAGTCACCTTAAATTAAATTTTAAAGTTAGAAGCTCCCCCCTTTCTTCCATGTTTGGATATTCTTCAAATGATTCTAACACACTGACCAACATTTCTGGCTGTTTCTTTTTACTATCTTAATTTACTTAACCATATAAAAATATTGATTGATGTATATATCTCCCTTTTAAAAAACATCTGATGTGGGCAACACATGACTTCCTTGTACGCCTATTAAATTATAAATTCATGGCTCAAAAAGTGATACTGAATTTGGTTACTAGTTTCCGAAGATTGCAGTAAAAACGACACTCGGCGTCCCGACATCCA
Organism: Rhaphigaster nebulosa; assembly: GCA_948150685.1. Taxonomy (NCBI): domain Eukaryota; kingdom Metazoa; phylum Arthropoda; class Insecta; order Hemiptera; family Pentatomidae; genus Rhaphigaster; species Rhaphigaster nebulosa. Next base: position 133,529,413 of record OX411308.1, on the reverse strand, counting down.
TCTATTGACACACACACACACACAAAAACACACTCTTGTTACTGGAGGTCTCATTCCTTTATTATATGTCGTTTTCCTTCAGTAGGTAACTAGTTTCCAAGATATTTCTTCATGTTCCGTGACAACAATAAAACTGTCAATATCACTGGATAAAGCATTAGAAATCGACATTTTTAACATTTTAAGCAGAAAAACCCACTTAACTAACATCTTATTCTAATGCTGCAGATTTGTTGAGCTCACAAATGGGGAGGAAAACTAATATTTTACACCAATTTTAACACTTAAAACAAGTAATAAAAATTTTTAATTGGATTGGAAACCAAATTGCGTTTGTAACCTTTATTACCGAAACATATGATTTCTCTTTTAATTTAAATATAATTTTTGATGTAAGCTTATTATGACCTTCAAGTAAAGTACCCTTTTCGGCTCACGAATCTTAACCAAAATCTAGTAAATATATTTATATCGATATAAAGATCCTATTTACCAAATTTGAAATGTTTTACATTATATTTTAATATATTTTTTGATGAAAGTCAAATATGACCTTCAAGTAAAATACCGCTTCCGGTTTTCCAATTTAGACCACAATGTAGTATGTTATTTAAATCAATATATAAATTATAAATACTAAATTTGAGAAGTTTTGCATAGTATTTTAAAATAATTTTTGATGGAAATCAATTATGATCTTCAAGTAAAGTACCACTTCCGGTGATCAAGCAGTGACCAAAAAGGGAGGTTCACAACTAGATTTTACAACAATCCTAACTACAAAATTTCAACTTTCTACGGCTAACTGTTTTTGAGTTATGCGAGATACGAACGTACGTACAAACATACGTACGTACGGACACCACGAAATCTGAAAACCGAAAATTTTCGCGATTACAATACTTCTTTTACTTCGTACAAGGAAGTAAAAATGTGACTCCCCTCTTCTTATTCAACTCTTCTTATTAAAAAAGAAAAAAATTACAGTTAAATGTTTAGGATTAAAGAAATTTTTTTTAGATATTGATTACTAATACAATTATTGAAGATAAATGCACATAGATTGTTATTATTGAAATTATACATTTAAATGGAATTTTTTTTTATTTAAATTTTGTTTACTTAAATATTCTATAAAGACATATACGGTAAAACTCTAGGATTCTAGAGTTTTACCACATGTACTAATAATATACTCATGTAGTGTATAGATACTTAAAAACGAATATATCAGCATATATATTCTCGCAGTTAAAACAGACAGTCAGACTTAAAAACGAATATATTAGTATATATATTCTCGCAGACCTTGACAATCTAGATTTTTGGTTATCTGAATGATGTCCAAATACATACATGCTGCTCCCCTTCTCTTTTTGACCTTTAATCCCACTTGGTTAGAATAATACATTAAAAAAAAAATGTGTTTTTTCAAATAAAAGTAAAAAATTAGGTAAATGTAAGTGTGTATGTTGCTTAAAAATAAAAGTTTTAAATGATGATCAACATTCCTTCCAGATTAGACAAGCTTCTACTGAATAATAATTTTTCTTATTTTTGAACAAAGTAGCCTCAAAGGTCTTTATGGGGTTAATTCTGTTTTATTCTTATATTTGAATTAAGATTAAAACTGTTTCATAGGAATTTACACACAAGCTGCTACTTTTGCATGGAACCGGGTGCTTCAAAAAATGTTGATAATACAAAAGCAGGTAGAAAGCACAAACTTGTTCCAGAATGTCTTATGAAAGTAATTAAACCTGTAATCAAGTTTGATCCAAGCTGGCAGCAGCCGAAAGTAATTATTGTAGGGTCAGGGATGGCTGGTTTATCAGCTGCAGAAAGACTTCTTCAACATGGATTAACGAATTTCACCATTTTAGAAGCATTGGGAAGGTAATAAAAATATAAATGCTTGGATTATTTATGTATGATTTTAAATTTGGATATTTATGTCAATGGTTATAATAACATATTAATATCTACAAAAAGTCCATAACATTTTTCAATATGACTCAATCACTCCTTAGAAATTATTTTGAAACTATGAAGGTCTGTATTTATAATTTTTATTAAACTATTATTTTTCTATTGTTTAAATTAGTATGGGTTGATGTTACTAAGAAAAAATGCATTCATTCTATGCTAGAAAAACTGAAAAAAAATTCATTTTTTATATTTCTAGAAAAATGTATGGTGGCAAAGTTGAAATTCGTAATCAGCATCTAAAAAAAAACATTAATGAGCTAATTTGCAGAACTTTCCACGTAAAGTTACTATCTGCCTTGACTATGTTTAATGAGTATAGTATATATCATGCATTACTTTTTGTGTGTAATCAATTTAAATAATGAAAATAGTTGATTGAGTTCAAATATTACATGCTAATAGTAAATTTATTATTTACTGTTGACTGAACTATTTGCTAGATTTTCAAACCTCTAAAACAGTGATAATCATTTATTTATTTGCTGACTTTTAACAGTAATATCCATTTCCATTTCTCTTGTGATTTACCATAAATTATCCTTAATGATTAAATTACAATTGAATACTTCTATACAAGTAATAGGTTTTCTGTTTTTTTCCTTGTCTGACTGTATTGGTATCCATTCTACTTTTTTATGCTTTGCAAAAGTGTTTACTTATCGTACAATTTTTGTAAGTTAGTGAGTCCTGTGTTGCATTTTGATGTGAAGTATTTATGGGAGTGTCATCTATATAGGTTGCGGTCAATATGTCTGCCCTTTATGGAATGTCATGTGTGTATATTATGTCCAATAGCGATTCAAGTATTGATCCCTGATGTATACCGGCTAGGATCGGTTTTATTGGAGATAGCACCGAGCCCTATTGAACTGAGAAACATCTGTCCAAAAGAAATGACTTAAAAATCAAGTGGTAAGTGTATGATAGTACATGCTTAAGCTTAAATAGAAGTCACTGGTACCAGACCTTCTTGAATGCTTGGGAGACATCCAGAAACAATCCATTCTAATGCTGTAAATATAAAATCTGTTACTCTGTTTTCATGCTCAGTAGTTGAATATGATTTTCAAAGGGGTAAAAATGTTTTAATATAAGAGTCATAATCAGTTGACATCTGCATGATGGTATAGAAGGATCAATCTAATTAGGGATTGATAAATTATTTGCCTCTTCTATAATTTTGCTTTTACTGAAAACTAGTTTCGAATGTTATACATTCATCTTCAGTTCTAAAAACACACAAAAATTCAAAAATAAGCTATTCAAAATACAGTTTGGTATTATTATACATATTGAATTAAATGTAATATAAATTAGTATTATAAAATATTTACAAATTATGAATTTAATTAAAACAAGAAATCAAAGACGTTTTGGTACTCATCAAGGTTTAAGTTGGTTAACAGAAAAGTGGAGTGTTGAACGGTAAATGGTATGGTTTAGGAGTCGGGGTTTTTCCTGTAAATCCGGTGAGTAATTTTGTTTTCTGTTATGGGTGGGAATAAATTTAAGATTGGACTATTGGAGATATTTATTTGGTCATTTAAGCAAAAATCTGTATTGGATTTGAAGGATTTTATTATTTCCAGTGCTTCATATATATTTAATTTGAGACTGTTTTCAACGTGATGTATTAATTTAACTCCTTAGTCTTTGATGAATTTATGTTTTTTTTTCATTTAAATGAATTGCAAAGTTGGAATTCTCTGTCTTATGATTTAGTGATCTCCCAGTTTTTCCTGTGTACTTGGCTGCGAAATCATTACCTTTTATTAGACCGTATACTCCACTTTTTTGGAAAGGGTCTGTTTTGTCTTTTGGAGAAGGGAAAATAAGCTGCGTATACAAACTAAATTGTAATGATTGTGCAGCCAAATACATGGCAAAAACTGAGAGATAATTAAAACGGAGATTAAAGGAATAATACTATAATAATAATAATACAGAGAATTCAAACTTTGCAATTAATTTAAATGAAAAACCCCATAAATTCTTCAAAGACTCAGGAGTTAAATTTACACATCACGTTGAAAACAGTCTCAAATTAAATATATATGAAGCACTTAAAATAATAAAATACTTCAAATCCAATCCAGATTTTTGCTTAAATGACCAAATAAATTTCTCCAATAGTCCAATCTTAAATTTATTCCCATCCATAACAGAAAAACAATTACTCACCAGAATTACTGGAAAAATTCCGACCCCTAAACCGAACCATTTACCTACAAATACTCCACCTTTCTTCCATTACCAGTTCAGTGTGAGAACAAAACAATGCAACCTTTTCTGTTTGATATAATCTACTTAAATCTTTGTGAGTACCAACATGTATTTGATTTCTTGTCTTAATTAAATTCATAATTTGTAAATGCTGTATGATACTAATTTATATTATATTTAATTTAATATGTATAACAATACCAAACTGTATTTTGAATAGCTTATTTTTGAATTTTTGTGTGTTTTTAGAACTGAAGATGAATGTATAACATTTGAAACTAGTTTTCAATAAAAACAAAATTATAGAAGTAGCAAATAATTTATCAATCTCTAATCATAAGTGATATAATTGTTATAAGTGTTATTATAGTTTGACTAGTTAAATTTGCTAATTTATTGTTTCAGTTCTTTATTCAGTTTGTTAAAATGCTGTCCATTTAGTGGTTTTCTATTAGTTTGCCATATCTTACAGGTTATCCTCTTGGCTCTGGTCAGGTCCCTTATATCCTTGGTAAATTATCATTTTTTTGAACCTGGGTGCTGTTGCTGACAGCGCTGCTTGTTCTTGTTAATTTTTTGTGAACTCTTCCACTGCCTCTTTTACATCTTCCTAATTTTTTACTGAAACAAGGAATGAGTGAAGTTCCATATAAGTCCCAGTTCTTATATGTTATATGAACTATAGTATTTTTTTATGCCTCTGATGGTTCTGCTAAAAGGATCATCTATACTAGGGAATGATCAGAGCTCGTACTTGGTCTTTTGTACCATTCTTAGTTCTTTTGTTATAAAAAAATCAAGTAAGTCCAGGATTTCATGTCTAGAAATAGGCCAGTAAGTGGGAGCATTAGGAGTTGATGTGTCTAATGAAAATTCATGAAGAGTATCCCATAAGCATAACTCAGTTCTTAGAGTAATCTTGAACCCTAGTTATGTTTGGTGTTGTAATTGCCTCATGCAATAAAACATCGACCTAACCGTTTAAAGAACTCAGAAAACATCAATGATGTAAGCTTGTACTTATAGGAGTAATAAACTGCAGTAAAAGTTATAGTACTTTCATACATATAATATGATGCCTGTAGACTGTTTACGTGGTGTGATGGGTAAATGTATGACACTATTTTAGTGATGCTTTAATGATAATGGCAGTGTCTTCATGTCCTGTTTTGTCTGGGTGGTCAGTCCTGTAAATGGTGTAATCTGGGATATAAATTTTTGATTGTAGCATTAGATGTGCTTTTGCAATAATTGCTGTGTCTATACATTTTTCAGTTACTTGACTTGTATAAGTTCAGTCTTGTGCTATATCAGTCTCTCAATGTTCTGTAGGATAATTGAAGGAGCTAACTGTTGAAAAATTAGGGAGCTTAGGTAGGACATTAGGCTTGTGTAACTTGATATAACAGTTAGAGGAGACTAAAAAGAGGGTGAATTAGGTTTTTTAAACCATTCTTTAGTTATTTTCATGTTTATTTCAGAATTGTATTCCTATGTAATTATAATATTTAAGTATATTTTTAATCTATAACTCTTCCTTACAGACCTGGAGGGAGAATACATACATGCCAGATGCATCATGCTAAAATTGATCTTGGAAGTGATGAAATATTTGGAGCAAATTTAGCAAATGCCGCATTCTCTTTAGCTGTATCAGAGAAAGTGGCTACTTCAAGAAATATATTTCTTAGCCCATATTATACACTTGATGGTTTAGTCATTTATGAAGTTAATAAGCCATACCATATTATCCAAGACGCTTTTGCCCAAGTTAAAACATTATTCTTAGTTGACAAAAGAGTAAACTCAAGTTTGAGGAGTTATATAGATCCTTTACTGAGAGAAGCTGTTTCCGATATTCCAGAGCCTGACAAAACTGAACATAAATTTGTAATGAATGGTAATTATCACAAATGTTTAATAGCTAGCTGCTCTTACTACTGCTACTCAAATTTCCAAGCATTCTTTTGTTTATGTCTTTATAGTATAGATTACTGAATTTTTGAAGGCATGATGAATGAAATACAAGTTTTATGGGGAGACAATCTGTCTAACATTTCGGCTGACTATTATGGAAGTTTTATTCAAATTCCTTCTGGGAGGGTTACAATGAAGAATGGAGGAAAAACACTTATTGATCCTCTAATACAAAAAGTGAAAGAAAAGATAAGGTATTTGAAATTTATTTTTTTTTATTTTTTATATAAGTTGGTATTAGGTTTGTTATGTAAAATTAAAATTGAAAAATATGTAATAATTTAACTATTAATGAAATTATTTTTAGATTCAATAAGCCAGTGCAAAACATTCGTTGGAATAATAAATCATGTGTTTGCGACAAACGAGGATCAGTTTTATGCTGTGATGGAGAAGAAATTCCTTGTGATTTCGTCATATGTACAGTTTCACTTGGTGTTTTGAAAGCGCAAGCTGAAACATTTTTTTCACCATCTTTACCATTTGAAAAACTTGAAGCCATAAGCAATTTGGGCTTTGGGCATATAAATTATATATTTTTAGAATATGATAAACCTTTTTGGGGACCTGGAGAAGGACAAATGAAGGTATATATCTACTGTATTTTTAAAAGATGGATTGAAGTTAGTATCAATTTTTTGATTTTTCTGACAGATAGGTTGGAGTCCCATAGCTTTACGAGAAACAGATAGTTGGGTAAGATCTATAGGTTCTTTTAAGGAAGTTGCCCCGAGGATATTACGTGTTGATGTAGGAGGACGGGATGCTATACAGACTGAATCGTGCTCCAGTTCTACCCTAGCTGAAGATATAACTAATTTTCTTCGAAAATTAACTGGAGATCCCTCTATACCATGTCCTGTTAGTATCATGAGGTACGTTAATCAATAAAAGTTTATTGTTAATGTATCAGTAGCTATTGATAACCTTATTTTTTTCACTTAATTAACCTTTTTTGATGCTAGTTCATGGTCTGAACAACTTGTACATTTCCAGCCCTCGAAGATAGGACTATGCCAGTTCAGCTTCTGAATCATATACCATATCATATTAGTTCATCGACCTGGTTTTAACTTATTCAGGACATTGCCCTAATAAATTGAATTATTAGGACAGTACCCAATGGTACACCCTTCTCATGGAGTTTCTAATTATGACTGGCTTAGGAGGTCACTCATTCACCTTCTATTAGCAGCCATATGTATTGTACAAAGCATGAGCTATTTGTGACAACTTGTATTTAGACTGTATATAAGAGTCATTAGTTGATTTGAATCTGGGAATACATGTTGATTACTAACAGACAACTTCGATTCTTTTAAAATTATTCCAATTTGTTTATTTTTCAGTAGATTTATGACATGTTAATTTTTCATCAAAAATGTTATTTTTCTAGTTATATCACAACGCAATCTGATTGGTTAGAAATCAGTGTGACATAATTCGCTTAGCTTACAAAAATTTTTTTTAGAGCATATCATCGACTATTAGCTATTAGAGTATTTATGACTAACTCCTATCTAATCATTTTAATAAAAAGCTTAATAAAGTAAAAGAAATTTAAAATATAACCAAATTGTACGTTCTTAAACTTGTCACAAATATTAAGCATATCAAGTTAACCATATTTTAACTCGTACCTTTACTATACTACATATCAACACACACTATGGAGTTCTCAAAGGCAAATAATAGGAACATCCTTAAGTTGGACTTAGTCTTCCTGATGTTAAAAATAATGTCAACTTTTATTCAAAAGAGGTCTAGAATTTTATTCTCATTTGACTCGGTAGCACAATGGTTAAGTACTTACCAGATTACCAGGAAGGCACAAGAGTGAATCTCTGGCAAAGCATGAAAATGTATCAATGCATATGTGATACTATCCACATAACAGAGCTTAAAATACTGATAAAGTAAAGGGACTTATCAGTCCTATTCAGAGAGTATAAATAAGACTTATTATTTGATTACTTTGCCAGATAGTTAGAGAGATATTGGACTGCTGGAGTAAAGAGAAAATAGTAATATTTGGGCACTAAAAATAAGGTCCATTATAGTTATATTAACACTGGCCAGTAACATGAAAATTAAAAAATGGAATTTCAAACTGTTTCATCCATTTTTTTCAAAATCAAATTCTTTTTTTGCATCAATGAAACTCTCTATGATTAATTTTTTTTTCATTTAAAACATCTCAAAACCTATTGAAAATTGAATTTGAAAATCATGGAAAACATTTGTGTGATCATCAAAAGATTTTTTTAAATGGACAGGAGATGTTCTGAAATTCCACTGTTCATATTTTGGTTAATTGCTAATAAAATTTGATCAATTTATGTTTTATTGATTTTTTTTTGTTCATCACTCCAAAAATTGATATTTTACGTACTCCTACAAGATATTTAAGAATAATTTGTATTCTGAATTTAAGTAATTACTTAATGAAATCAAATTCATTAGGTATGTTAAAATCTATTGAAATCTTCTCAAATGTTAAGATCCTCAAATAAGTTTATTAAATCAGACACTAGCATTTTTTTTCAATAGTAAAAATTTAATCTATTTTTATTATGTACATAGGTCCAAATGGTCCACCGATGTTTACTTCATGGGTGCCAAAAGTTTTCTCGGATTAACATCTTCCATAAGGGATCAATGTGCCTTAGCATGCCCTCTTCCAGCCGCCTGTGATCCACCACCTATTGTACTTTTTGCTGGCGAGGCAACTGTTCCTGGTTTTTTTTCTACTATGCATGGTGCGAGACTATCAGGAATCCGTGAAGCAGATCGAATACTCAAACTTTCGATTATTTACAAGGGTCCTCCATGTATTAAGGTGATTCTGTAGTTTTTAAAATGAATACTTTATCATTATTTAAATCTAGTAGTATACCCGAGCAAGAACTCTCGCATTAGATATCTATCCTTCTAATCCCTAATACATTTGAAGTGTAAGCGATATTAGGGAAATATGTTTATTTGTATAACCAATGGAATATTACCAAGATAGTTTATCTAACAGACATTTGGTGTAGCTACATAGCTCATAATGACATTTTGTAATGCCCCATTGGAAAATATCTCTTCAGTTTAATAGTTAACCAATAAGACTCAGTTTTACCATTTTATGTGTGTCATATTTAACAGTGCCCTTTCGGGTTAGATTATATATAATGGGGAAGAATATATAATTTCCTCTATCATTCCTAGAAACCTTAAAACGATATTTTATTTACAAAATAATCTTTTCACATTTATTAAAAAGTTTTTGTATACAGATTCAAACTGATATAAAGTAGCCATGACAACACACATATGCAAGCTGGCATAGGGCCCAGACCCTAAATCGTGCCTTACCTCAAAAACTATTAGGTTTTAGGGCTTTAAAATGCTTGACCAATACTTCCATAGGAATGTATATGATTTTGATGCCCGCTTCCAAAACTTTAAAACCCAAATTTTCCTGTTCGATCTGCCGACTCCCTATTGCCAAAGCTTTCCCAGTTTTTCCATCACTTTTATTTAAGCCCCAGTAAGAATTTAACAATGGAAATTAGGATTCATCACTTTTCCATTAAATTCTCTTTCTTTTGATACCTCATTCGTCAAAATCCATTGCTCCTGAGAGCCTATATGATTTTGATGCCCGCTTTGAAAATTTCAAAACCAAAATTTTCCTGTCTCAATCTGCCGACTCCCTATTGCCAAAGCTTTCCTAGTTTTTCCATCACTTTTATTTAAGCCCCAGTAAGAATTTAACAATGGAAATTAGGATTCATCACTTTTCAATTAAATTCTCTTTCTTTTGATACCTCATTCGTCAAAATCCATCGCTCCTGAGAGCCGGAAAAATGATTTATACTACCGTAGTATATATTGAGGAGTGATACTATCTACATTTAACTACCTAAGCTAAGAGAAAACTGTAGCAATTGTTCAAAACTCTTTGCGAGAAAAAAAAAAATCCGTGAGCAGTAGAACTCCATCACTAAAGTCGTATTTTCCTGTTAAAAAAAGATAAAAACGGAAGAGTAAGAAAAAAATTGAGACCCACAAAAGACAGTCCCCTAACATACCGAAATTTACATATGAAATGACAATTTACCGAAAACGACATACCGAAATTTTGACTGGAATTTACCCATTCCTTAATGGTATTGTTCTGCCTTGAAGAAAGCCCTACATACCGAATTTCAGCTCATTTGACCCAAAGGGGGCCGCTGGATGTGCTCAAATGTAGCGGGAAAAAAATATATATCAGACATCTCCAAATTTTCCATAATCGTGCTCTAGGGATTATGAAACGGATAGAAATCACAGACCCGCCGCTCACCGCCGACCTTCGATCCACTTCAATAGTCTATTTTTTTCGGGGAAAAAATGACCAAAAAGGAAGATCTTTAAAAACTATTAATCTGTTGTCGTTCTTTGTTTCTAAGCATCACCCTAAATTACTGCACTTGTTTTTCTGACCTTAGGGATACCTAGTGTTTGGAAGTAATAAATGGAAGTAATAAAGAGCATAATACAAAAAATGATTTATAACTTAATTTATTTTGCATTTTAGGGACTTAATAACCTTTAAAAATATAGATTATTACTATCTTTATTGTCTTCTTTCTTCATATCTTCCTTTGTTCTAAACCAGCCAGGCATCACGATCCTGAGCCAGCGCTCTTCATGGAGTTCAGACTTCTTCTGTCCAATCCTGGAGATGTGATCCGTCCATAACAGTCTGGGCCTTTCTTGAGGGCAACGTCAATAAACCTCTGTAGATCCCGGTCTTCATTCATTCGACGTAGATGACAAGAATTCATGCCTTCATGGCAGATGACCGAACCACTTCAGCTGCCTCTTCTCGACAGTGTTCCTCAAGATGGTATTTCAAGGTTCCCCCAGTATATGATCATTCCTGACCTGATCTTTCCTTATTCGGCCTACCATTCTCCGGAAGTACTTCATTTCAGCTGCTTTAGCTCTACACCAGTGGGACCCATCTTTCACTTCCATAAAGAAGAGTAGGTAGATAGAGGACCTTGAAGATATATACTTTAACACTGTTTACACCAACCGTTACCTCACCACTGGGCTACAAAGCTGGTAATATATATTAAATGATTTTTAAATCCTTTTGGAAAGCTCTTGGTCAATTTTTCCATTTCTTTCGAGCATTATTCCAAGATAAATGTACTCTTCTGATGTTCCATATATCTCCTTGCAGCAAACCATCTCCTCTTCTTCCTCTCGACCAATGTGCATTACCTTGCTTTTCCATGCATTTAGTATCATGCCCTTTATTTCCCACTCGGCTTCTCACTCAATGACTGTTTGCGGGAAATTTTCAGGACAATATCATTTGTGAAATCCAGAGCTTGATCTAGTATTGTCTTCATATTCCACTTTCTCACAACTTTCTGTGTCGTTCTCCGCTTACATATTTTTAAAATTTCATCCATGACTAAGATGAAAAGAAGAGGGCAGGGCTAAGGCTGTCATCTTGTTATATCCTTTACTCATGTCGAAGATCCCGGATTCTGTTCCGTTAATTCTAATTATGCCTTTAGAATCGTGGAAGGTAGATTTTATCACATTAATTAATTCAGTGGGTCCTTTTTTAGCTGCTAAAGCTGCACATATTTCTTCTCTAGGAACCAATTCAAAGACTGACTTTTCAATAATTAACTTGAGCGAGAAGATGTCTTGTGTCTGACGGTAGGATCTAAATGCAGCATGCTTCTCTTCTAACTCACCTTCAACAATTGACCTGAGCTTCTTTTCCAAAATAGGGAGTAAAGCTTATAGACTACTTGCAAGAGACATATAGGCTGACAGTGTTCACAGTCTTGAGCTTCCTTTCTTGTGGATTGGTATGATAATATTGTACTCTCATTCCTTGGGTATAACTTTAACAGCAAAAATATTTTGGAAAAACCTTATAGAGCTTTTTTGAAGATCCGGGCATCCAAACTTAAAAGTTATGGCATAATACCGTTTCTGCCTGCTGCTTTGCCAACTCTCATCTTGTCTACAGCCAATGTGACATTCTCCCAGACCACTTTATCATATTCTTCCACTCCTGTTCCTTGTTTGCATTCCATTCTCTTTTCAGTTCCACTAGAAAATATTGCATCACTATCTCTCCAATATTTCCTTATCTCCAGTGATTAATCGTCTCCTTTCATCCTTTAAATTTTTAATAGGTTTACTCATCTGTCTTTTCAATGCTTTTATTTTTTTCCAGAAGACCCTTCCGGTTTTTTTTCTATGCCACTCTAATAACCATTTTAACTTCTTTTCTTCTTCTGGCATAGAGCTCCTAATTGGCTGCACTCTTTGTTCCATAACAATCTTTCCAGATTGCCTTCTGCCTGGCTACTGCAGCTTTTACTTGGTCACTCCACCACTTAGTCCTTTTATGTTTGATGCAGATCACTTTCATTCTGTATATACTTTTGGCTGCCTTGAGATTTGCAAGCTTTAGTTTTTCCCATGCATTGTCAGCATTATCTTCCATATTGAAAGTTCTGAGTTTCCCATCCAGAAGTTCTGCATATTCACATTTCTTGTCTGGAATCTTTAGCTTTGTGGTGTTGAACATTTTGTATGTTTTGGGTCATTCCTTCTAGGTCGAAGAATCTGGGTGTCTCATCAGTATTGCCATTGTATTTAATTATGTTTGTGTAGCTACTGTTTGCTGCTACTTTTTTCTCATGTTTTTTTCCTGAAATGAAGTGGAATAAATAAATATTGTTTTGTATTTTTTAAACTGTCTTTGGGATGAGCTCTCCCACTCATAAATGAGTAATAAGCATATAGAAATTATGACATTGTTGAAATAAACCCACTCCGAGAGGCATGTCATATTGCCTGACTGCTCTTATGATGTGATTCCTTGAGTGCTTGAGGCAAAACCCTTTCATGGACTTTGGAAGGTTGTTGGCATTTATAAGATTACGATAGTAACGTTGTGTTGCAAATGATAATTGGGAAAGCTTAATGACCGAAAATCTTCTCAATTGATACTCTTGGAAGCCAAGACTCACTCGCTTTTTATAATATTAAGGTACAAGCTGGAAATTATAATTTTTTTACTAACAATTTTGGAATGATATTGCATCAAATTTTTCAGCAAAATAAATTGACATTTTTCAAAATTTTAATTAATTTTTTTGAATATATTTTCTCATTTTAAATAAAGTATATAAATTTTCAAAAGCATCAATTTATTCTGCTGAAAACGTTGATGCAGTATTTATATTTAAAATAAGAAATTATATTTAAAAAAAATAATTAAAATTAATATTAATTGTTTAACAGGTTGTTGAGGCAGCATGTGCCTAGCAACCAATGGTTTATTTTATATGCTTGCTTTTATAAACATCTGTTCTTTTGTTTTAATTTTTGTATTACAAATAAAATTAAAGATTTGATACAAACAGGCTATTAGAATTTACTGTTCTTTAAACTATTTGAGTTACATTGACTTATTTTATTAATATATATAGTTACATTGTTTTAAATATTTTTATTAAATTAATTATATTATAAAGATTTTTTTTTTTCAGGCCATTTCCTAATCTACCTTGGTAAGGACTAAGTTACAGCATTCTTTATGTTAGAATAAAAAATTTACAAAATTGTTTCATAAGTTTAAGGAAAAATTTAGTTAGCGATTAGAAATTAAAACATTAAAAGATCCTAAATAATAAAAATTATGTGGTGGTTTTACTGATGAAGCTATACTATTTTGGCTTCTCAAGTTAAAAGTGCTTTTCACACTTATCAGCAAAAGTAAGGCAAAGCCTAATGTTTTTATATAATACAAACATCTGTTACAAGTTTACTATAATTAAATAGATACAGCATATCATTGCACCACATTTAAATAACAAATGTGAATATAACTAATTTTTAGGAAACCAAAAAATACCTTTACATTTTACTTTTACTTTCCCGAATAATTTTGTTATCTCTAGGCCTTATTAATTCTCTGAGTCTTAAATTCGTGTTTATAAGATTTTATTAGGGCAGTCTATGACAAAATTGTAAGGAGTAAACTCATATCAGCCATGCATGAACTGAGATTACTGAGTAAACTAACTTGATTAGTAAAGGCAAGTAATATCTGCCAAGTGTTGTGGATTATCAGAGCCTTTTGGAGTAGAAAGCGGCCTAAGACCGTGGAACTCAATAGCTCCTCTCCTGCTTAATATCAATCTACAAGCGATTATCAATAGAGTGGCACTGAATCAGGAAGGAACAATATTCACAAAAATGATACAAGTTCTAGCCTGTATAGATGACGTAGTCGTCATCGGGAGATCCCTTCAGAGCATGAGGATGGCCTTTGAAGCACTAGATGTAGAAGCAAAGAAGATAGGTCAACTTATTAACGAGAGGAAGAACAAGATTATGGTATTAGGAAAAAAACAGCAGGCACAGAGGCTGAGTAACTATGGGATTGGCACTTACAGTTTTGAAATGTTCAGAAGTTTTCAGTTTCTTGGCTCTATTATTAACAATAACCTGAATGAAGAAGAAGAGGTGAGAAGGTATTGCAGCAGAAAATAGAGCCTATTTATCCATCTGAAAACTAATTAAAAGTAAACATGTAAGCCGTAACCACCAAGTTTCCGTTGTGCAAGATCCTTATAAGACCAGTAGTCACATACATGAACCCTCGGAAATAAAAGCATCAATCTGCTAGACAGGTTTGAAAGAGTAATTCTGAAGAGAATTCTAGGGCCACCCGAATGCGATGTAGAAAAAACAGCTTACTGTTTAGGCTCTACAAGGAAATCAGCATTTCCTCTTTTATCGATACAGAGACTAAACTGACTTGGCCATGTGATGAGGATGATTTTAAAAGATTTTATTTGGCAAATATGCCTCCTAGTAAATTAATAAAACTAAGTAATTAAAAAAATGCGATTTTTCACACTTTTTATGATGTGGTGGTGACAATATCTATAAAAAAATAACATAATTTAATTTTGGTTGAAAACAAAACTAAAGATTTTTGTAGACTATTGGTTATAAAAAACATGAATTTTTTATGAACAGAAGTGTTTTTTGTATTAATCACTTTTGCATAGGAAAATTAAATATCCATACACAAAAAAAAAGTTTTAAAGACAATTATTTCAATGTTAGGATACCTACACAGTTGAATTAATTTATCAACAAACCAAATTTTTAAAAATAATTTATTTCACATGACTATATTGTCACAATTTGCCAGTCAGCAATCACATGACTATATTCAGCAAGCCTTTTGCAAATAAAGTAAAAGCTTACTTTATTAAATTAGCCAGGTACCCAATCAAATAATTTCTCTGTAGTTAGCAAGTGATAAGTAGTACCAGCATATTGTTTTATTATTATTTAGAACTTTACTATTCCTAATACTATTGCTATCTCTTAATTAATGATAGAATGTGCAACGTCCTTCCAGAAGGACACAAAACATTTCCAGGACTCACTTATAACTTTTATTTTTTCGAGAATTTGAAAATTCAGAAGTCCTTCTGGTAGGACCTTTACATTCTATCATTAGGGATCTCACTGACTATGAAGTAGAATATTCGATCTTATGATTTGTGATTTCTGGTGCATTATATTCTTTATATATTATTTTTGTTCTGAATGGTCTCTGGTACTTGTAATATTTACGTTAAATTGTTAGTTGAATATAAGCTGCACTTTTTTCCATTTTTTTGTAATCCCAAATGTCAGGTCCACTCGATTTTTTAATTTGTAGTAAAGGTTTATAGATTTTTATTTTTTTTTTCTCCCAATCTCTTAAGTTATTGTGCATTATTACAATGTAACATTGTCATTTTTGAAAAGTTAACAATTGAAATAAAAACTCTCTATGATAGTTAAAAAGAGTTGATAATCTTTACAATCTTGCCATCAGCATATTATCATTGACGTCAAGAAGAGTTCACTGAGAAACTATTATTATAAAAAAGGAAGAGGTGATTTCATCAAAGTAATTAATTTATTCAAGTTTATAATAATTTTCTTTTTTATTGTTAGAGATTCTTTATCAGAAAATTATATTATTTATTAAATTCTTTTTGCAAAAATCTTATATTTGTAATTTACATCTTCTTTATTTTGTCAACAATTATTAAGAAAATCTATACTATTGTATTGGTTTCAATCAAATCACTGCTTTTTACTTCCTTGTACGAAGTAAAGGAAGTATTGTAATTGCGAAAATTTTCGGTTTTCAGATTTCAACGGAAATATCAATTTTGGCCATCCCTGAATCCATTTTGACTAGTTTCGTCGTGGTGTCTGTAAACGTACGTACGTCCATATCTCGCATAACTCAAAAACGATTAGCCATAGAAAGTTGAAATTTTGTATTTAGGATTGTTGTAAAATCTAGTTGTGAACCTCCCTTTTTGGTCACTGCTTAATCACCGGAAGTGGTACTTTACTTGAAGGTCATTATTGATTTCCATAAAAAATTATATTAAAATACTTTGCAAAACTTCTCAAATTTGGTATTTATAACTTTTATATTGATTTAAATACCATACTAGATTTTGGTCAAAATTGGAAAACCGCAAGCGGTACTTTACTTGAAGGTCATATTAGACTTTCATCAAAAATTATATTAATTTTAATTATATATTACAAAACATCTCAAATGCGGTAAATAGGATTTATATCGATATGAATGTATTTACTATATTTTGGTTAAAATTGGTGAGCCGAAAACGGTACTTTACTTGAAGATCATAATAAGCTTACATCAAAAATTATATCTAAATTAAATACATAAATCATATGTTTCGGTAATAAAGGTTACAAACGCAATTTGATTTCCAATCCAATTAAACATTTTTATTACTTATTGTAAGTGTTAAAATTGAGTGTAAAATACGTGTTTTCCTCCCTATTTGTTTGTGTAGGTGTGTGTGTGTGTGTCAATAGATGGATGTCGTGACGCCGAGTGTCGTTTTTGAGATACCGTAATCTTCGGAAACTAGTAACCAAATTCAGGATCACTTTTTGAGTCACCGATTTATAGTTTAATAGGCGTACAAGGAAGTCATGTATTATATAAGTGTAATCTTCCTTCACCCAAACCAGTTACTTCATTAAACAACTAAAATTAAAATAATAAGCAATGCAAAACATTTTATGCATATTAACTATTATATTTTTTTAATTCACCGCTATTAATCAGTAATAGCAATAAATTATTACTAAGAGGGCAGTTGACAATAATTCGGCTTGCCAGACATGAGGGAGAACATATCTAACAGTACTTCCCAACTGGCATGAAATTAAAATAAATATCCTAATCGAGATTTCTCATCTGGATGACTTCTTTTCAGCTTTCTGAAGGCATTTTCAGGGATTAGTGTATTAAGCCAAATCTAAGTATTTTGTTTGTGTCCTAGGAATTTGTCACAAAACTATCAATAACAAGTCTATAGATTGACAGAGGACACATACAAATTTGTGAGTAGTGTATTTGTGTACTAATGTATTTTATAATCATTTTTAGCATTTTAGATTGGAATGTTTTCTACTTTAGTAAGTTGCATTTATTTAGTTATTCCAGAAATTTGTAAGGTATAAAGCCAAACAGGTTTTAAGAATAAAAGTTCAGTTACTGTTGAAGGTTCAGTGTTGACCATCTTTGGGGAATTGAATATAAGTTTTCTTCTCATGATTATTCAGACATTGAAGACCTGAGTGTAGTCTTTGTATTCCCATTCTATTGCAGTGGGTTTAAATGATTTATAACAATGAAAGCCCAACAGTGGCAACTATAATATCATATTATAAGTACTTTATAATATGATTATTAGGAAACAACAGTCCCAGAATAAAGATTTTGTTCTAAATGCTTTCATAGTAGCTACATGGAAGTTATCAACTTTTCATGATACATTTTATAAATAATTGATGCTTTACTATACTTTTATTAAATTAATGAAACATTGGCTAGGTTATTGGAAATTGGAAAGAGTAAATATAAACATACAACTTCTTCGAAAATTTTTATTTTTTTAAAATAGCAGCAGCTTGTCATTCCAAAGTTAATAGAATTGTCAAGCTTGTGAGAAAAATCCATTCGCTGTCAATTGCCATTCACCTAATTATGAGATGAAAAAAATTAAAAATTAGAGGCTGATATACACATTTTGTGGCTCAGTAAAGCTCTATTAAAACAAAATATATAAAATAAATTTTGTATAGAAAAATGACAGCTTACAGTGAATGGAATATAAAAGTCTTTATTATAAAATTAACAATTGAACATCTTCATTTGAGGAAACATCTAATAAACATCGAAACAATAAGTGGTATCTTTGAAAAATATTCCTCCAAAGCAACATTCTTGAGTAAATAAATGGTATTGTTATAAATTCAGTATAAAAATGGCAACAACAATTAAATTAATGATATTTGTAAAATCACAATCATCTACAATACGGGTACATATAACTAGAATTTCTGAAATAATTGTCACATGCAAAAAAGCAGTTTGAGTTTTATATATAACTACTAATATTTTAAATTATATTAATATCACACAATACAAAAAATAACTTATAATAACTAACCAGTTAGCAAACTATATTCCAGAGCTGGGCAGACCATGTTTTTTAATTCAATTTTTTTGTATTGCGCACACAATCTATCGTAATTAGAGGCTTAATAAGGGTAGCAACATTTTATGCAAACAAAAATGGAATATTCGACAAACCTCTAACATATAAATGAAAAAATAATTCTTTTATTTCTTACACATGGATAGAACGCTTCCCCTTCTCTCCTCTCCATATAAGAAATATTGAATTTTTATTAGACAATAATTTATGTTAATTGGATAAATTTTTCAAATGTTAAACAATTTTTTTTTTCATTTTGATAATTAAATGTTAACGTACAATTGTAATTATTGAATCAGAAAAAATATTTTACACAGTTTCATAAGGTAATAGAAATTTGAGTAATACCATAAGCTAGTTTAAGAAAGAGCGATTAAATATCTCATGTAATAAACAATTTTAACAGTGTAACACAAATTGAGATTTATTTATAATGTTCCTAAACAAGTTTTTACCTCTGAAAGAATTAAAAATAAGTTTGAAATGTCTTTGGCGGTATATACCCAAAAAGACAATAGAAGATACTTTGGACCAAAATAAAAAAAATCTCCATATTTTGTTTTAATGAGTGTGAAAACTTATAAAAATTCTTCAATCAAATAAAATATTAAAGATAAATGTTTAATTAATGAAATTTGTTGAACTATAAACATGCTTTAGCATTTTTGAGATGCTAAGCTTGCCATGTAAGTAAAGGTCAATATCAGTTAACCACACTTAATTTTGGATTTTCTAAATCAGGCCTCCACTAAATCTCACGAGCTAAGACTTACTCTTTCAGAAAAATCTGTAAGGTGCCCGAGAAACTAACTACACCTCCATTTCTCCAATGTTTGTAGTCAGATTTCAGAAATTTTGCCCAAAAATCTTGCAAAATAGTCTAGTAACTACTATAAACAGTATTGTTCACAAATATGAAGAAAATGTTTAAATATACATAAAAAGATCAGGAAACACTGATTTCAGTGCCTTCATGGAATATATTCAAGTATATATTGCCGTGTCTAACACATGATTTTACAGGACATACGAAAAAATGATTTATAAGCAATGCTATAGTAATAATTTTATTAACAAATTCTAAACATTCCAACATTGTATATATATATATATATATATATATGTAAAACTGTGAAACCACTTATATGAAGACTATCTTGGAAGTGCCATATGAACAATTTTTGGCAATTACTGTTGCGTACGCAATAAATATTAACAAGTATTATTAATATTTTATTTTATATATAATAAATATTAACTTAATATTAAGGATTTATAAGAGATAAAATCAAAATCACATAACTGACTTTTGGTTACATAAGATTTCACGGTGGCAATGACCATGTGTATATATTAAACTTTATGATAAAGAAAAGTTAATCTGATTAAATAATTACATTTCTTACAAGACAAAATTTCAATTTAAGTAAGATCGTAATATCCCTAGGTTCATAATAATTGTCCACAAAAGCAAAAGATATTTCAAATAATTTACTAACTTTAATCTGCTCAACTTTGGAATACATTAACATTATATGAAAATACTGATATTGATAACTGAAAAGTAATACAAACTTAGCATGAAATTAAATTATTTAAATACAACATAAAATAAGTTTTCCAAATGGATTTGTAAAATAGCAATGATAGAAAATTATATATTAAGAGAATATAGGCCTTTGGTACCTCAATCAGACAACCCATGGAGATTCATTTAGGAAATTATAATCTAAATTATATGAAATATATTTATTGCATTTGTGTTTGTGCAAAGAGACACAAACGCATATAAATATACTGCAAAGATATATCTTATATACATATAAGTAATATTATTTGTGCGTTGTACATTCAACAAATGTCATTGCAATGATATTAATACCAAGAGGATCACTCCCCTCTTTCGAGATTATCTTAAAGAAAAAAGAACTTCCACAAGATTTTCACAGAGAAACAATTTCTATATTTCACAGTTTGAATTGAACAAACACAAATAAGATAATAAAATTATTCTAATCAGACTATTTTATAATCATATTTTAATAATACAAAATGAATTAAATGCAACTGATTAGTGAATAAATAACACTCAAACGTCATGTGAGCAATAATATTGGCACAATCACTCTAAATTTTTTAAGTTAATGAGAAGGTATTAGAGTAAAACCTTTTAGGTTATTTGGATAAAAGTAATATAAGGCACGCAGATGCGAAGGGCTATAAATGACAATTCATTAATTTTAAGAACAGTTTAGATTTAAATTAAAAAGTTTTGAATGAATTTAAAATTTCTCATTTTTCACAAGACTGTAAATTGAAGTACTGACAGGGGAAAAATAGAAAGTCACAAAAATGAATTTTAAAAGAGAGAAAAAAACTGTTATTACAACGTATAAAACAAAATTTTATATTTCAAAATCAAATGAGAAATCAGGCATGACAGATCATGCACAAAATTCATAGTAAACTGATGATACTTCTCATCCAAAAACTAAATCATATCCAGGAAGTCCTTCTCTTTTTTTTTTTTAGGTCCCCTGATGAATCGAATTTCTTCTTAAATATCAAGGATAAATTAAAAGTGCCATCTTATATCGCTCCTGGGGAATGATTAACTTACTTTTTTCCATGCCATTGGATTGCTTTCTGTCTTTTCCATGAAAATTCAATATTTTTTACTTAATGTTTTTCACATGTCAGCGCCTCAATTATATATTTTTAAAATGTATTCAATTTTGGAATTGAAAGATAAATCCAAATTCAAAAGTGTTTAAAAAAACAAAAAAAAATATTGGAAAACTAATAAGCAACACCTTCACCAAAAATATCACTTTTGGCTCTGAGAAAAATTGAAAATACAGGCAACAGGAAGTAAAAATCAAAACTATTATTATAATACAAACTATGTAAGATATTTATCTTTGTCAAAATTTTGTAAAAAAAAAAAAAATAAAATCAACTTTCAAGCTTTGTTACATTTCCAATTCATTGCCATTTCCAAAATAGCTATAACATTATTTCAGTCAGATTTAAAGTTTTTTTATTTTGCTTTATTTGTCAAATCTACTGCTTACATCTTTTTACAAAGTTAACAAAAAAATTGATATTTCTTCACTAACTGAACACAATAACTCAGTTCTTCAAAGTTAGCCACTTATACCATATCTTGCATCTAAGTGCCTCAAATACTGCATACAAAAAATCTATAATTTACTTTTATTTTAAGAAAAAGTAAAAAAAAAAAATATCCTGTAAGTAATGATGTGTTGAGCAATCTAGTAAGAAGATGCATGACATGGATACAATTTAAAGCCATCATACTGAGCATAATTTAATCATTTTTCATTTCCAGACTTCTAGTCCTTTTTAGTAAATATTAGTATTACATTGCATGACATTTTATAAGATACATTTTTTTTAACAACCAAATATTTTAATAATCAAAATACGGCTCTGTGAATAGAAACAACCACATTTCCTACTTACTTACACGCTAGTTAAAATCGTCGTTCATTTTATCATTCCATAGTTTTAACTAACAATTATTATATTCTAATGGAACTAATAATATTTTTTTTTTTAAATTACTTTACAACAATTATGATAGTGTCACAAGTTTACAATTATACAATATGGAACATTTTAAATGAAAAAGGAAATTTTTTTTATTTTGTTTTTTTATATCTTGTTTTAAGTATTTTATACTCTATTCGTTTCGATAAGCAGCAAAAGGTCTTAGGACTATAGGGTTTATCATTTCTGAAGTAATTGACAGCTGCCTGGTTTGAGTTTGTGTGCATAGAAAGTAATTGAATTACACATTTACAATTATGTACAGTTTTCATTTACTCAGTTACATAAATCACTTCATAATTTTTTTTCTCTTGCTTAGTTTAGGATTTTGCTTCAAAATATAAGATTTACAAATTTCAAAAACCTCAAATGATACTCTCATTCATCACGAGGAGTGTTTGACAAGAGAACGATGAAGATACTATTTGGTCATTTTGTTAATTCAAAGGCTATCTTAAAGATACCTTAATTATTACCGCTAAAGAGATTTTATTGTCCAATATTATACTCTTAAAGCGGAAAGCTACACACAAAAAGCATTCAAGCCTATGTACACATCATATGAAACATATAAACAGTGCACAATAAATGTTATAGGCCATTTTTAACAAATACATTATTCAAAATTATTATATTCTAGTCATTTGAAAAATAATACAGACATGTTTAATTAAATGGATAATGTACAACATTTGAAAAGTCTTTATTATAGGACGGGAATCTTTGTGGCCAATTTTATTATATTAGATACCTTTGGTACACAATAAGATTAAGAAATAAAATGGATGATACATTTGAAGACATGTGAATCAGAAGATGCAAATTTTCCCAATGTGACCTTCAATGTGCTTAAATAAATGCTGCTATATTAAAGGAATGCATATTTCACACTCCAAGGTATTAACAATTAAATAATAGAGCACCTACCAAAGAAACCTCTCTTTTTTTTTCTGCGACTCTTCTCCACATCTGCTGGAGGCTGATTTCTTATAATTCGAACAACCTATTAAAAAAACCTTGAATTATACTTAATTGTATACACACTTTATTATTAATTATAAACGATAAAATCTAATTGTTTATTATTGTTTACCTGTTTTAATTAAATTAAAAACTATTAAACTATGATAATTAACTATTAAATTATGATATAATTAAAATTTAATAAACTAAACTTTAACACTATTGACAAACTGATGGCATTCACTTTGACTGAATTCTGAGCCTTCTATTGAGATTCCAAATTTTAATGCGTGAATATGATTTCTGAATTCAAATTCAAAATAATGTTTGTAAGATGTATTTAGCTGAGCCGACTGAAGATCAAAGGGGTAGACCGAAATATAGGTGGAAAGATTTG
Source organism: Rhaphigaster nebulosa (assembly GCA_948150685.1). Taxonomy (NCBI): domain Eukaryota; kingdom Metazoa; phylum Arthropoda; class Insecta; order Hemiptera; family Pentatomidae; genus Rhaphigaster; species Rhaphigaster nebulosa. Next base: position 133,505,644 of record OX411308.1, on the reverse strand, counting down.
TGAAGGGTGATGATTTTACGGATTTGGGTTTGGATAGAGGTTTGTAAACAGTGACTGGTAGTATCAGCAGGGAACCTTCGTGTTCGCTAAGCCTTTATTATTATTTAGATATATTTAAAAGAAAAACAAAAAACATTTTTTTTTTTTAAACATTTGACTAAAGGGACATTTATACGGGAAATTAAAAATTGCATATTACTGAAAATATATCCTGGCCACACAGATTGCGACCATATGTTGAAGAATATTTGCGGGAATAGATTTCCAGAAAGAAGTGTTTAGCAGGGTCACACTAGTGACAGTTGTGCATATGAAAATGGACGAATGAACAGGAACTATTGGAAATCAGTTAAGTTTATATGTTATATAAGCTTAATAAATAAATAAACATAGCTTATGTGTAACAAAACATATAAATTTTGCCTAATAAAATAGATGCCAACTCAAAACAAAAATTTAATAAACCAAACAGTATTGAAGCGTCTGAAAGACTGAAGAAACTTGAATGGGATTGAAAACATCAACGAAAAGAACAGTTCTTGATTCAAAACAAACAAACTATTATTCCAAACTGATAAAAACTATTGCTTTTAATTCTCCCATACGCCACTAACAGTGTCAAAGCCCAGTCAAATTAGACTTTTGGTTCGAATTAATTCATGCAAAGCTGGAAATGATTTTAATCCACTCTGGGCATCTCAAATAAGAATAGTATAAGTTTGCAACAGTTTCTGAGCAGAACTAACCTTTTGGGAATCAAAAAACTGCAAATTGTTTTCGATTTTTGGCTGATAACATCAGAAGGGTGTTATCACATCACATAGAAAATTTTACTTTTAACAAAATTAAAGAACATTTAATTCTACATAGAATAGTATCCTTAAACATTAAATTTCGATCAACAATGATCAGAATCGACAGTCAAATATAGGCTAATTTTATCATTTTGAATGAAAATCATGTTATGCTCAGCAGTTTTACAAGTTTGTAACACAAAAATGTTTTTTTCCCATTTGAAAAATGTCAACAAACTAAAGTTGTAAAGCAGTTTATAGTACACTCCTTCTTTTATAATTTTCTCATTCCTATGCACAGAGACACGCAAACAACAAAAAGCAGATGCAGCACTGATTTCCCACAATGTGGTAATTTTGTACAGACATCAAAATTATTAATTTTAGTCTAGGAAATTGAATTTATTAATTTTATTCTAGGAAATTGAATTTTAATACATTTCGAAAGGAACTTACATCATAATTTCAACAAAACTAAATGCTCAAACACCTTCCCTCCCCATCACCCATTCCAACTCATCGCTTCTGGATACAATCTTGAGAAAAAAATGTATTAAAATTCAATTTCCTAGACTAATATTAGTAATTTCAATGTCAGACGTGATCAGATTACAAAATAGTCTCATTGTGAAAAATCGGCGTTGCAACTGCTTTTTAGTTTTTTGCTTGTATCTATGCATATGAATGAGGAAATTATAGAAGCAGGAGTGCTATAAACTTAGAATTTGATGCTCAACAACAACTTTAGATATTTGATATTTTTCATTTGAAAAAACTGAAGTTGTAAAAATGTTACTAAACATGTAAAATGAGTTAGACATGTAAAATTGAGCATATTTTTCATTCAAAATAAAAAGATTTGCCTGTATTTTATTGCTGATTCTGATCAAACAGTTGAATAAAATTAAATTTTTAAGGAGACTATTTGATGACGATTTAATATTGTTTTATTTAGTCAAGAGTAAAATTTTCAAGGAGATGCACCCCTTTTGATGCTCTCAGCCAAAAAGTGAAAAAGTTTACATTTTTTTTTTTTTGCTTTATTGCAGAAAGGCCTCCCAGTCATCAGTACGCACTTTCTTGAAACTTTAAGGGAAAGCCTGGCACTTGATTATATCCCCACCAGTTGGAGGATTTCCAGACTATGCTAACTACCTAAACCAGGCAAAGGGTCATATGATGACCCTAAAGCCTTTAGATCAATATGCTTGTCATCATTTCTAATGAAGACATTGGAAAAGAAGCTGGACAGGCACCTCAGAGAACAGTTATTGGATGTATCTCTAAACATTTTAACCAGTTCGCTTACCAAGCAGGAAAATGCTGTGAGGTAACTCTACATAATTTAGTTTCTAGGATTGAAAAATCAGTAAACCAACAAGAAATAATGATAGGCATGTTCGTTGACATAGAAGCCTTTGATAGAACTCCTTATAATGTTATAGCTAACACTCTAATGTACAGAAATGTTGATATTTTAATCTCTGGCTTATTAATTAATAATTAATAAAATGCTGGAGCAGAGGATCCTTAAATCAGAATTAGGACAGACAGAACTATGGATTAGGCCTATAGGAGGCTGCCCACAGGGAGGTGTACTATCCCCATTACTGTGGTGCTTGGTGGTTGACTCACTGCTGACAGCCATCAACACAGCAGGCTTTTATGCACAAGAATATGCGGATGATATTGCTATCCTGATTGGAGGCAAACATCAGACTGTACTTTCTGACCTCCTTAAATCAGTAACGGACATTTTAGTGAAATGGTGCGTCTTAACATCAACCCACATAAGGCCAATGTCTGCATATTTACAAAGATAAAGAATTTAGCTATAAGAATGCCAACCATGAATGGCACCCATCTGGGTTTGAGTAAGATGGTAAAACACCTACGTGTTACATTGAATCACAGACTAGTCTGGCACCAACATGTGGAAAACATAACAAATAAAGCACTCAAGTGGGCCAGTAAAGGTGCGTTCAAAGCTGTTCTTGGATGGTCCCTGCTCCAAAAGAAGTGAGCAACTACTGAAAATGGACAAAACAATTACAGCAATCTATACTGACCACTGTAAATTGAACAGACATATGTTGAAACACAAGCTGGTGTAGATTCTGTCATAATGAGGATGAAACAGCTTACCACATTATTTGCTTATGTAGCAGGTTCTCAAGATTGAGATTCCTGCTGTTCGGTCTGGACCACTTTACATACCCAAAGCAGTGTGAGCTAATCAATCCAACAAATCTACTTAGATTTGAGGAGCAATCAAAGGTCACGTTCTGACTGTAAATAAGCGGCATAGTAGCGCACAATAGACCTGAATAGGTCATGGTGCAATTATGGGGCTTTAATTATTGGTAGTCTATGCGAATAGAGTGAGAAGATATACTGAGAAACTGAAAGGAGGAAGCAAAATACAGTTTTACTACCATGCAGAAACTGTTCTACAGACAACTATCTTCCAAAAAAATAATGACCAACGACAGTTTCCCAAACAGCGAGGTTATGATCGATCACTGGAAAACTATATGTCGGTACCGTTAAGTCATATAACAAGGATGCTTAATGGCTAAAAGAGATGAAGGATAGTGTGGCGGGTGTCCTGATAATGCAAGCTGTCAAAATGACATAGACATGGCTTTGAAAAAAAAGTGAAATTGGAAAGTAACTGGCTCAGACAATCTGCATAATTACTGGCTGAAAAACTTTAATTGTGTCTACCTACCACTGGCTGTTTACTTCCAAAAGCTCTTGGAAAACTAAATTGAAATACCTGAAGATTACCGGTCGTATCTATTTGATACCGAAAGGGGAAAAACAGAAATTTGAGCCTAAGGATTTCAGACCAAGTGCATGCCTGACTGGAACAGACAAATTGTTAACATCAGTAAGTAATAATAAGCTAAAAGCTCATATAAATGAGCATAAGTTAATTGCTGATGAACAATTAGGGACAAGAGATAATGCAAAGGGATGCAAAGAATTGCTTGACGAAAGCTTTATAGCTTCACAGGTGAAAAGCAAGAGTAATATTTCAATTTCATGGATTGACTACTAGAAGGCCTATGATTCAGTGCTCCATGATTAGCTTATAGAAAGTTTAAGTATCTACAAGATAGACAAAACCATAGTCGATCTGTTAGATCGTCTTATGAGGCTATGGAAAGTGTCTCTGAGTATGCTTGGCTGTGAGGCACTGCCATCCAATGAAAATATACAGATCAACAGAGGAATCTTCCAAGGTATCCAATGAAAATATACAGATCAACAGAGGAATCTTCCAAGGTGACTCTGAGCCACTTTGGTTCTGTTTGGCAATCAATCCTTTAAGCATCTTGTTAAACTCGTCAGGTAAAGGTTATCATGTTGGTCTGGAAACGATTGTTTCCCATTCCCTTTAAATATCAAAATATTATAAACGATATCAAGTTGAATGCCAGAAATGAGAATGATCTGCGAAGCCTTCTAGAAATAGTAGGGGTTTTAGTGAAGACATTCATATGAAGATGGGATTGGAAAAATGTGCTGTACTGCATACCAAAATATCTGATGCGGTCTGCGCATCACACAACTTCCCCATACCAACCTATAATAATAATCTTTAAGATTATTTTAAAGAGTTCACATAAACACTACTCGAAATAAACTCAACAGAATGCACTTCTTCAAGTCTTTCTCCAAAAAGTATAATAAATTATCATATTTTTTTAAATAAATTTAGTACTACAATTCTGCATACTAAATATTTTTGGTTTGTCAAGCAGAAAATATATTTTAAAAGTTTCAGTTTAGTTTTTGTGATATCATTTTGTCTCCATTAAATAATATAAAAGTAGAAATTATCAAGTTAATTTCTACTTTTATGTTATTACAATACATTGTTACAGAGAGTTTTGTTAACAATAGGTTGATGGCTTGGTGGGAGGAGGTTCGGTCGCATTTGTCTCCTTCCGGACGCGTTTGGCTTTCCATCTAGGATAGACCCTTATCGATAGACTTTATCGATGAGATACACTGTATCTTTACTAATACAGGCCCGATTTAAATAATGTTTGTTTTGTTTTTTAGGGAATTTAATTACCTTTCATATTACTTCATACAAAATTTACCATAAAATGCTCACTTTCTGCGTTGTGCACAAATAAAATTTTCTTTTTGCTATAACTTTTTCCCTGCATTTTCTTGTTGATATATTAACCAACTAAATGGCACTACAACCTAGTTGGGCCTTGGCCTCATGCAGAATTGATAGCCATTCCTGCCTTCCTTCGCCATCCTCTCACTTCCAGCCGCCTCAGATCGTCCTCCATGTCGTCCAACAACCTCAGCCTCGGTCTTCCTCTCAATCTCTTTCCGCCTGGCCTGCCATTCATCATCTCATCTGGCATCCTTTGCAAATGGCCTAGCCACCGCAGTCTTTCTTCTTTGATAATGGCCACAATATTAGGCTTGCCAAAGAGTTGTTCAAGCTCACTATTTTTCCTAATTCTCCAATGTCCATGCTCGTTTACCGGACCAAATATCTTTCTGAGTACCTTTCTCTCCCAAACCTTCAAGATCATCTCGCTCTCCTTAGTCAAAACCCAGCTCTCACTCCCATATGTTACCACCGGTCTTATTATACTCTTATAAATGGTGGTTTTTGCAGATCGAGACAATTCTCGGAATTTAAGCATTTTATTTAGTGCAAAAAGGCATCTTCTACCAGCCGCTATTCTGGCTTTGATCTCTGTACTTATATCGTTTTCTTCTGTTACTAGAGATCCTAGATATTTGAAGTTCTTGCAGTGCTTGAAGTTGTGCCCATTGATTTGCACTTCTTCTTCTCTACCTGGTTGAGTCCTTGATGTCCTCATATATTCTGTCTTATTTTCATTAATTCTTAGGCCCTTGCTCACTGCTGCCGCTTCAAACTCTTCTAGCGCTCCTGAAAGTGCTGGTAATGTACGCGCTATAATGACTACATCGTCTGCGTAGCTATATGTTGGGTCAGCCTGTTATAGACATTTTCTCTGGGGTTAGTTTTTATCGCTCTTATTGCTTTTTCGAGGACCAGGTTGAATACTATGGGCGACAGTGGGTCATCTTGTCTCAGTCCGCCTGTCACTTCAAACTCGTTTGATAGGGCTCCACCAACCCTTACCTAAGACTTGGTTTCCTTCCACGTCATTTCAATTAATCTCACCAACTTGGTGGGACCCTCAGAGACCTGATATCTCTAGCCATCTTTTCTCTTTAATATGCCTGCCTGAAGTCTATAAATAAGTGATGCAGACTAACATTATGCTCGTAACACTTTTCCAATATCTGCCTCAGTGAGAAAATTAAATCCGTTGTAGATCTCCCTTGTCTAAACCCACACTGATAGTCTCCAGTAACCCTCTCTGACCATCTCACCAACCTCCAGTTAATAGCAATGGAAAGTACCTTATACACAGTTGACAATAAAGCTATCACGCGATAGTTCTCGCAAGCTGTCCTATAGCCTTCTTATAAACTGGGCAAAGAATAGCTTTGCTCCATTCTCTTGGCATACTTTCCTGAGTCCAGATATCCCATATCAATTTATATATATGACGTTACTGCCTGTCCTCCATACTTGAGAAATTCTGCCAGTAGTATCTTGTCAGTACGTAGAGCCTTATGATTTTTTAGTGATGCAATTATTTCCGTTATTTCCTCCTGATCTGGTGGCACTTCCTCTTCATCATCTCCCTCCTCACTATATTCTTCCGCTGTATCTTCGCTAATACTGGTCCGATTTTGATGATTCTTTTATTGTTTTATAGATAATTTAATTACTAATAATAATGATTTAATATAACACAAAATGCATATTTTTTAAGTTATGCGTGAATAAAATATCCTTTTCATAATAACTTTTTTCCCTGCATTTCCTTGGTGATGTACTACATAAATGAAAAGTTAAAGGACTTTAAGTCTTCTCGACTTTCAGCAAGTTTTATCAAAAGCATTAAAACTGTTTTCAAGAAAATTTAAAAAGGTGTAAAATCGATGATATAAAGTGGCAGTTCCGGTCAGTCGATTTTGACGAAAAAGTTGCAATAACATCACATGAATATACCTATCTTAAATACGTAGTTTCAGTTTCAAGCGACTTTTCATTTTTGAGCTAGGCTGTTCACATGCACACACACAGACCATTTCGCGAGACTTGGTTATTTGGACTCAGGGGACGTGTATTTCCGTTGAAAACTCGAATTTGAAAATTTTCACGATCGCAATACTTCCCCTTACTATATATTTCATATATAGGTAAGGGAAAGTAAAAAGAAAAGCTTAAAGATGCAAAGAGCTGTCTAATGATGCAGTAATTAAGAGTATAACCGAATATGATTCGTATGCTTAGGCATTCATCTGCTTTTGGAATTTAAATAAGGCATCAAGAAGAACTTTGAAGAAAAGTTCAAAAAACGTGTGAAGATTATTCTCAGAAAATATCTTTCAGGAATGAATATCATTAAGACTTTAAATACCAGATCAAGAGTCATCTCAACAATAGCAGCTTTGGACATCAACTACAGAGCACTAAATCTTCAAAGTGAACAGTCTCTCCTAGCTGTAAATCAGGATTTCCTGCTTGAAATGTGGAAATCTAATGAACTCCATGAAAGATTTTACCGCAGTTTGTCGGAGGTGGGAGTAGATAAGGGTGCTTCTTTAATGTGGCTACACAGGGGCACTTTATTTCCTGAAACCGAAGGTTTTGTTTCAGTTATTCAGGATCAGGTGATCGCTACAAAGACCTACAGACGCCGTATATGTGGAGAAGCTGTTAATGACTTATGTCGACTGTAGAATTGGTACAGAATCAATTCAGCGTATTACATCAGGCTGTCAAGTGCTCACTGGAAAGGAATTTCTGCTGAGGCATAACAATGTGGCAAAAATTATTCACCAAGAATTGGCCAAGAAATTTAAAATTCTATTATAAGTAAAACCCATAATCAGTAATTGATAGACAACATATTGGGGCCAGACCATCATAACTGACCACAATATTCCTCACAACAAACCCAATTTATCTTGAAGGAAGAAAAATATGCAAATATTATCGAGATTGGAGTACCGTCAGATGATAATGTTCTCAAGATGGTTGCTGAAAAAGTTCGAAAATATCTGGATCTGTGAGAAGAACTGAATCAACTATATAAACTTGACAAAGCGAAGGTATTGGCCATCTCGACACATGGCTTGATCCCGAAGATGACAGTGAAAACCATCAAGGATTTGGACATTTCCTTTAATATTTTGGAATAGATGCAGAGAGCAGTATTACTTGGAACTGCGAGCATCGTTAGGAAATGAATGAAAATAACAAATTAATTTTTTTTTACTCTTGACCTAGGTCAGCGTAGGTGCTATTTCCGGCAAATGCCAAGAAAAATGGAAATCCCTCAGAAACTATTGGAAATAATTTCTTTTTGTAAATTTGAGTGCATTTGTTGATAAAATTATTTTGTCTGCATTTATAACTTATGTTTAGTTTTCTAAATTAATATGAGCTTAAAACTGAATTAATCATCACAAAACTATCTTGCAGCTTTTACTCCTTTAAATTCAGTAGATAAAAAATCTTGATTTGAAGAAAAGAAAAAAAGACATCATAATCCCGTCTATTATCGGATGATTATTCGACTGCGCTATAACAAATCTTCTTTCAGTCATTTTAATTAATGATTTCATACAACACTTAATGAAAGAAATCTTAATACAATTCAATTTATCGTCGATCACTTATAGAAAATAAACAGCAACCATACGAAGTAGTTATGCTGACATTAATTTGACATCATACAGCGGTCTAACCTACAGCATTGCATTCAGATATTTTAAATTTCGCAGGTATTTATTACATTTTTGTTTAATTAAAACTTATTATTTAGCAAAAATTTGGAATTAACAAAATTTTCTACTCCTCAATTAGTTAACTTAAGGTCCCATTTTGGCACTATCTCCTTTTTCGCCATCATGGTCCAGCGGTCTCTCAACCAAATCTATAATCTACATTCTTCTTGTTGGGTTCCCAAGATAGAAATGGGCTGGACTAACCAATTATTTTCCACCTGCAAATGAAATCTACAATACTAGTTTTCTTTAACTGCCAGATATGGAAACTCATTTTCTGTTAGGAGTCCTGTTTTCTTGGAAAAATCGACCATCACTGTCTCATAAGCAGTGCAGGTTGTGACCACATGCTCAGCAGTCTCCGGAATGCTGCTACTGGGGCATTGGGGATCGATATCTTTTACAAAGCTGTATAGTTTAGCACAAAAACTTCCAAACCCAACAAGAATTTGCGAAACCTAATAGACTATTAGGTTCGAACTGGAAGGACCCAATTAGCTGCAAAGCGTGATTGGACTGTGGGGAAAAACTTTCTCAGAGTACTCCCTTTCAGGGTAATCATCCACCATCGGTTCCATTTTTCAATAGTGTCCTCTCGTAATATAATGCCTTCAATCAATTTGGGGATTCCACAATCCTAATTCGAAGATTTTCCGGTCCTACCGAGCCTTCTCTTTTAAACTAGAATTTGGTTTCATCTTCTCACAGAAGGTCAAGAGGCACTCCTCCAGCTAAGACCTGCACTGCTTCAAGACTGTTAATCCACCACACAAAAATAAATTTTTCTGGAGTCAGATTTTAGAAATGAAAAATTGAGGGTCCAATAAGGTGAACATATGAAATAGATCAACCCCTTTTTTTTATTTCCTTTAATAATTTTTTTAGAGATTTATAAGGTCGGTCCAAAATCAGTTTGGATTACAAGCAACATTACATAAACTAAACTCTGTAACCCTTAATATGATAAACTAAGCTCAGGTAGTATAAAAAGTCATTTAAGAGGCCGTGGTATGACAGAAGCAATCCTGATTAAAATCTGGCCTAAGGAGATTAACTTTAATTTCATGATAGACCCATTCAATAAATTTCTTTCTTCTTTCACATCCTATTGACCTTTAGAATAAAAATCTCCTCTCCTGGCCTAGTTGTACATAAGGGTACTAAACCTAATAAATAAAGAATTTTACTTTCTTGTAATATAGTTAAGATCATAATTATAAAAAACTCACTTCTTGAAATGCAGCATCAACATTAAGTGGTGGGTCTTTTGCACTGGTTTCAATATAAGGTATGCCTAATTTTTGTGCTAGGTCTCTTCCCATTTCTTCTGTTACTTTTCGCAAATGTACTAAATCCACTTTATTAGCAACTAGCAACATTGGGTATACATCTCTAAAAGTTAAGATTAAAAAAATTAAATAACATAAACACCAATGGATACTAACGTTACTTGGATACTTCCTTACAAAGATTAATGTTAAATTGTGCATAAAAACAATTATTGCATACCTGTCTTTAACTCTCAAAATTTGAGTATGGAAATTTATTATGTTTTCATAGCTTTGTTTATCAGTGACTGAATAAACCAACAAGAAGCCATCTCCTTTTCTCATATACTGCTCTCTCATAGCAGAAAACTCTTCCTGACCAGCAGTGTCAAGAACTATAAGAGGAAGTATGATTAATGATATTAGTTTTTAATTAGAAATTTTAAAATAACAAATCCATTTAAATAACCCATAGAATACTAGACCTTAATGTAAGTACCTTATTTCTAAGCCTTTGCAGTTTTGACAACCAGAACCAAAATATCAATTTAGAGGTTATAAAAGAAACATTAAGAACAAATAACAATTAACTTAACTTTTTTATTGTTTGAACATCAAAAATTATACAGATATATTTAAAACATTAGGTGCTCAATTAGTTAATTCTAACCTGAATTTTTTTCCCACTACTACACAGAGAAGAAACATTTCTTCATAATAAAATATTAAAAATAAAAAGATTAAAGAATAATTGATTTTACAATTATTTAAGGCACTAAAATGTAATTACTATGCACTGCCTATTCTCAGTTTTCTAGTGAACACATATTTTTTTGTTTTCTAACTTAACCGTAATGGACTTTATTTCTACTTATAAAGGATAATTTGAGCATACTAAATCATATTTTTTTTTTAATTTTTGTTAAAAGTGAAGAATGCTTATGTATTTTCCAAACATAGTCCTCTCATTTTGATATCATTACCACACAAAAAATAAAATGTCAGACAAAGTCTTGAAAAATAGAGAACAGAGGAGAATTTTTTTTAAGATTGTAGTGGCAGTCCTGAGCTGAAGGACCGGCCACCAGCGGACAACGTACGCTAATTACAGAGTTTAAATCAACACATTTTTGTCATAAAATAAGTCATAATAAGTTATTGTTATCATTACAACTGCCTTCATTATCATGCTACCTTTTCAAATTATTTCATTCCTAATAATTTAAGTTTGACTACTATGAGGTATAAACAAATTTGTTCAAACAATATTTTTTTCATTTTAGTTTGAATGAGTAAAATACGTGAAATTGTTATTACCAAGTTGACAACTCACGTCATTACCATGCCCAAATTATTCGTGCGGTAATGAAGCATTTTTGAATCACAATTACTTAAAAAAAATGTATTGCCCTCCGGAACTTAATATATATGATTCTAATTGTCTAGTAAGTCTTTAATTGTTTATTTATCCATACTTATGGAAAGTGTGTCTATAAATTTATTTGAATGTGCTAGTTATGAAAGTGTAACTAGTGTGTAACACTGAACTCTGTTCTCAAATTGTGGTTGTTCAAATTGCCTATAAGGTTGCAAACATATTTTTCTTTTTCTTGTAGCCACTCGATAACCACACTATAGATATAGCTTATAACTTTTTAGTTGACATCCGCATGATGGTATAAAAGGATCAATCTAATTAGGGATTGACAAATTTTAGAACTAAAGATGTTGTGTTTTTAAGAACTGAGAATGAATTGCTATATTTCTAGTTTAGTTGAGCTTGATTTCTATTTAGCTGCTAATACATTAGTCTCTCTCTCTCTCTCTCTCTCTCTCTATATATATATATATATATATATATATATGGATGCCATTGGGCAATCATTGAAGATGATTATCCCAAAATTAAGTAAGCTTATGAATACTTTTGAATTTCTTACCTTGTCCTCTAAATTGGGTACCTTTCCAAAGGCCTGGTTTGTGGTTACCATTATTTAATAATTAACCAAAATAATGTTCCTACTTTTAAGTTTAATACTAATGTTAATCAAAGTTACTGCTATCTTAATGAAATATATTCAAATTAAATATGGACATGGTTACTAAAGAACTACCTCCTTGCTAACATTTATCTTTATTATTCAAAATTAAAATAACAAACTATTACAATAAAAAGTTAACCATGGAATGATTCAGCCTAGACTTAGCCATTAATTGTTTTAACATAAATCTCTTATCTGTACTAATTGGTGTTGATGGTTCCTCAGCATCTCTCCCTCGGGTTCCCCCGCATATCTTCAGTCATGGAGCCAGAGCGCATTTCTCATCTTCAGAGTCTCGTTGTTCCGCCCTTGAGTCCGGCGAGGTCAGCGTTCAGCCAAGCCCAGTCTAGAAGTATCTCTTTTTCACCTCTTTGCTTCTTTCCCCCTTTCTCTCTTATTTTGCCTAGGAGGGGGTCGAAAACGATGTTCATTGGCCGACTAGATTTATAGAGGGAGGAAATTCTGGGATTTCATCGGATGGCTCCACCCCTTGTCCTGACAGCCGGTATCTGGGAACCATTATCCAACTAGTATAATTTAATCATACCTTTTCCACTTTTTCCTCGAGGCCAGCCAAGCCTAAGGGGACCAGTTCTTAAAATTGATTAGATGTTCCAGCTTTTGGCATTGTTACAGTGTTAACTTCTCGGTAGGTTTTTTAAATTAACTTATCCCTTATCACTTATGTGGTGACATCTGTCATTGCCTGTCAGTTACCCTTCTCTACCTGCTCGTCCCTTATTTCTTTTGTTTGCACCTGGTCTGGTTAAATTAAATAACGATAATATCTAACAATATCAATACATATTAGAATATAAAACTTTCGAAACTAGTTTTCAATAAAACAAAATAATAGAAGTGGCAAATAATTTGTCAATCTCTAATTATAACTTTTTATTTAAATCTTTCAGTTTGTGTACTGTTTTAAATAAGTTTTAGCCGATTTTTTTTGTCAGAACATTCAGCCAATCGTTCTTTTAGTAAGTTACTAATTTTAATTTTCTTTGATATAGATATCACTATTCAAAAAAATTATTTGAAATCTAGTGTGCAAGGAAATAAAGTTTAGCTCCTTGCAACGCAATGTGTACTTGTATATTTGTTCCATCATTTTTATATATAATTAAGACTAGTCTATTTTTATTTAGCCTTTCAAAAGAAAAAGTTGTTGAAACTGGCATATTTTTTATTTTTGTAACATTATATTTGTATACTTTAAACTCTTAATCTAGTCTCGAAATAAAAAGATGTGACTAATCGCAATTTTTTATAAAATAATAGTAATTATTTTTATAAAAAAACAAAAACATTTTTGTTAAAATGGCTATTTATAATTCCCTATGCATAGAGGATCATAGTACATAGTTCATCTTCTGCCCAATTGAACTAATTTCCTAGCCTCTAGATATTAAAATTTTTTTTAGTAAATTCAAGCTGATTGTCATTTCTCATACGGTCATTATTGCGCTTTTGAAAATTTTAGGTTTCCAATGAAAAAAAGCACTTCCGGTCTTGGCCATTTGTCATGATTAATGCCTGAGCATCAATAAAAGGTTTAGGTACTTAAATTTTTTTATTTAAATGCAGCCAAAATTATTAAAATTCATATCATGAAAATTGCCCCTAATCTGAGAATCACCCATATATAAATACAATACAATACATAATAAGAACAAAAAGATATAAAAAACTACATAATGATGTACGATAAAAAGGATGTTTTAAATGTAAGTTGGTTAAATTTCTCTAATTAAAATTTACTTCAAGAAATGAAGTATAGATCAGCTATCTGGCCAAAAATAATAAAACAGAAATTTTTGCAGGCCAATAAAATAAGTCAAATTATGAATCTAACGTAAATCAAATTAACAATTAAAAAAAAAGTAATAAATAATCTCAAGCTTAAATTAAAACACAAATAAAATTTGTGAATAATGAATGAATAATTAGGGAAAAATAAATTACTAACAATAATCATAATCTACTTGGATCACTAATACTTCGTGCAGATACATTGTTACTAAATCTTAGTCGAAATGACAAACGCATTTTTTTGAAGTATTGCAAAACCTTCCTTTCTTTTGCGTGATTCAAGGGATATAGAGTTCGGGAAAGCGCTGCTAAGAGTTGAGCCTTTTAACAGTTCTGGTTTTATCAACAATTATTTGATCGACTTCGTCGATTCGACAAAGGTTTAGAATTAAGGGATTAAAAATAACAATAGCTATGATCGATAAAAAGAATCAGGCATATTAGTTATTAATTCAGAATATTTGTGCAATTTAAAAACTGAAAATTAAATCATTTTAAAACAATATTTTAGTTACCAAATAATAATAATAATCAATCTAACTATTAATCATTACTAATCTTTTATTGAGCCATCAGGTAAAATAATACTATTCATATGAAAACATTGATGGAAGCTCTATTGCCAGCCATTTGATGGTTGACTGTGAATTATAATAAATCAAGATAATGATAGTAGTGGATTGGACAAGGTAAACAAAACATATTACATTAGGTTGCCTTGTTTATTTTTTTGGCATGTTATAACTCCACACTCTAACTAATGTTTAAATATTGATTTTTATATTGAATATAAACTTCTATTCAATTGAGTTTTGGCAAGCATATTGAAAAGCTCACATAAAAGTTCTAAAAAGCAAATTGTTAATATGAAGGGGTAATTGGTTGAAAGAAGCTAGAAAAAGTATAAAAAATAGTCCAATATTTTATTTATTGTTCATCTAAAGAACTAATTAAGTGATGATAAACTTAATGATATTATTTACATTATATGGTAAAGATTCTTTCATTGAGATCATAAGTCATTAATAATAATTTTTACATCAATTAAACAAGATTATTAGACATAATGTCAGACAATCCGTTAATTGTCAATTTTTATTTAGATAGGCGTGGATAAATATCTAAATAAAAAAAAATTAAGTAAAAGCATAATCATTTATAATCTGTGATTAACTTAACTTGGCTAACAGCAGGCTTTTTAATCTTGTAATTCTTCTAATTCATGGTACTTATTATCAGTGTAAATATCAAAATAATATTTTTAACACTAATACCCAAGCAAGTTTTACCATACTGATACTATTTTTTTGGCCAATATATCAATTCATATCATAGGTCAGGATTAAGAAGCAATAAAAAAAAAGTAGTTCTGAATGAACGAAAGATAAAACTTTAAAAGGAGAAACAAATAAACAAAGCAACACGATAGAATGATTGTTTTACTCACCTTGATCCATCTCTCACAATCATATCCTTCAAATTTTAACATTATATTTTTACTATTAAGTATTAATACTCAAAATAGAAACATTTAAGTAACTTTAAATGCTGTTATACAAAAATATCTGTAGGAAAACAAGATTTCAGGCTACACAGGCTAAACTTAAAAATTCTTTAGGTATAAATTAAAAAAAAAACAACAAGTAATGTGGATCTTGAATAGGATAAAGTTAAAAATGAAAAGACAATGGTATTAAGTTAAATTATTAACTTTTTTTAAAACTAGAATTGAAATAAACTCATTACTATTAATTAATTAGACCATGCGAGATCCAAGGGCACCTAAGATCATAGAAAACAGTCTACAAACCATCCAAAACACACCACTGGCCATCTACTTCTGTATGTTGAATATAACTGTCTTCTATTGTAGGGTCATAATCAGTAACAAAAAGCTTTTGAAAAAACTGTATGGTAATTGCAGATTTTCCAACACCCCCATCTCCAACAACAACCAATTTGTAAGTTGGAAGGTCTTGATTTGGCGCCCGTGACATTGTAGTTCTTCGCCTTGCTACCGAGTTGCCCTTTCTTGACCTGGGCGCCGTTTCGATAGCCAGGGTCTTCTTCAGGGTTGATCTAAAACAAATTTACAGTTAGTTTGATGGGATCCCTGCAAACCTCAGCTTGGAAAGATAAAGAATGAGTCATTAAATGCATATTGACTCACCTGATAATTCTGATTTCTTCATGGAACTCAAAATGACTTACACATGTGGAAATATCCACAACTCAATACCAATGCATCTTGCTTGCATCTTTCTCAAATGCATTAAACAAACTTTTAAAACCATTTTACTATAAATGTAAGTTTTGTTATGTTAAAAGTATTCTGTTCATCAGTTCAACGTTCTTAGCTTTCCAGCTCTCAGCTTTTATCTCGCACATAATGTAACATTTTTATCTAATAAAAACAAATAGACAGCCAAAATTTTCGAAATTTATTAACTTCAAATAATCTACAATAAGAAGATCCAGATCCAAATATTGAAGAGGTTATTTAAATAAAATCAGCTTATTTTACACAAAAAACACGTATCAATGGGGATCACAGATAAATTTGAGAGGTAAATAAGCATAAATCGAATTCATTTGAAAACATTCCATTGCAATTCGTCAAACACACCCGAAAGAGTGTATACAGAGAAGGCCCGATGACTGATATCGAGGTTGTATATAAAGCGGCCGTCATTCGGGCTTGTCGACTTGCTATTATTGATAACCGATCTCTAGAAAAATAAAGATAGGAAAGAATTTTTAGAATTATTTTTTTTGTGTTATTTTACAGCGTTAAAAATTAATAGTTAATTTTTTAATTATAACCTAGTAGAAATAAATGATTCTCCATGGCTACGGGATGAGAGCCTAGAGCTCATTAGAATTAAAGAATTTAAGTTGCCGAAGGGTTGTAGTGTTATGGGAGTTGAGGTTTTAAGTAGGTTGTCATATTGTGAATTATGTTTAAGACGATATTTATAGCACAAGAATGTCCCGCGAATGCTTTGGCTCTGAATAAGGATTATAATAAAGTTGTAATTGCTGGAAGAAATGGTATATTTCATTGTAAACTATTCGTTTATTGCCTTTATTCATTGTAATTAGGAAATATTTATGTCCAGTTTTCAAGATATTTTCTATCGAAGAGGAGGAATTTGTAGAAGTCTGTAACCTTAGAGTTGGAAAGAATTTGAATTTAAATTTTTCTTGCAATGATGTTGCATGGAATAACATTGATGGTGAGACTTTTTATTGAATGTGTTTAATGAAGTACCCAGCTTTAGTAAATCTTGTAGATTATTTCTAACTAATCTTGGACTTTTCTTCAAACATAGATCATATTCTTGCAACTGCTGCTACAAATGGAGCTGTTGTTGTCTGGAACTTGAACAGAGCATCTAGGTCCAAGCAAGAACATGTATTTGTGGACCACAAACGTACTGTCAACAAAGTTTGCTTCAATCCTGTTGAAGCTAACTGGTTGATATCAGGATCCCAAGATGGTACTATGAAAACATTTGACTTAAGGACCAAAGAAGTCATAAAAACGTTCTTTAGGTAAAGTTTTCTACCTAGTAGATAAAGTTTATAATATTATACTTAGTACCGTTAATAGTTGTTATTGTAAACTTTATTATTAATATTTAATAGCAATACAGAAAGCGTTCGTGATGTGCAGTTCTCACCGCACTCTCATTTCACCTTTGCATCTGTCTCTGAAAATGGTAATGTACAGTTATGGGACATGAGAAAAACTGAAAAATGTGTTTTGCAATTCACAGCACACAGTGGTCCTATATTTGCTTGTGACTGGCATTCAGAAAAGCCATGTCTTGCAACGGCTTCTAGGGATAAGACTATTAAAGTGAGTATGATGATTAAAAATTTTAATTTAATATGTTTTGTTTTAATATTTTTATTCAGTAAAGTATTTCCATAAGGTGTGGGATTTGTCTGGTAGACCTCTTTTGGAACACACAATTAGTACTATTGCATCAGTTGGACGAATCAAATGGAGACCTCAGAGTACATTTCATATAGCCTCTGTTGCCTTAGTTGTTGACTGCACTGTCAATGTATGGGATGTAAGGAGACCTTATATACCATTTGCTGCATTCACACAACATAAAGATGTTGCCACAGGGATTGCCTGGCGTGGAAGCCCTGATGTTCTTCTAACAACGAGCAGGGTAACAATTTAAAATTTGCGAACAAATTTTAGTTATAATTAGCTATATCATTGTCTTATTCTGCTGATTTTAAGTATATAAATACACATATTTTTAGGACTGTACTCTCTATCAGCATACCTTCAAAGATGCTGTTTATCCTGCTCTTCATTCCAATCAACAGGCTTTAGATATTAGTCCCAGTGGTGAAATTGCCTTCGCTTTTCGGATCAATGCTGGACAGTCTAGACAAACTAAACTAGCTGGTACATCTAGGTAATTTTAAAATTATATTGTGCTGTTTGATGTACATACACAGATTTGCATGGCTTTCTGTATGTTAAGTTCTCTATAATTTATACTTCAATCATAAATGGTTTGAACAGTATGGTCTTTAAATGCCACCTAAAAGTACTTTTAATTATCATTAGCATAAATGAATAATCCGAATTCCTACATGACCAATGTTTAGCATCAGGAAGCTTAATACCAATAAGACGAGATTCCAATGTTTATCTTGCATTCCTGAAATTGAAAGTTGTGTTTGATTCAATTCCCTATTAGGAAATACAGAATGCGCTGCTGACACTAAAGCATAGCTCCTGATGTGATACTTGCGATCAGATACCAGGATAGTCCTTCCTCGATGGCGCTACAACTTACGAAGAGTCAGGGCCACATGCAACATTGTCCGCTAGTCTTCTCTGTTCTCTGCTGCTGCTCTCCAGTTTTGGAGGTTTAAGAGGTTCTATGCGTCGGCTGCCACACTGTCAGTCCACCGTAGTTAGGGTCTGCCAACTCTTCTAGTTCCATGGAGAAGTTATTCTAGAAATTTTCTGGGTATTTCATCAGGCCTCATCCTGGCAATATGTCCAGCTTCACCATAAAGTTCTTTTAGTTCTGCATTAGTGCGCTGCCTCCATTCATTGTTGGCCCATAGTGATCCGAAGATCTTCCTCAGAATGCGCTTTTCAAAGCAGAGGAATGCTTGTTCCTGAGCTTTCAGAGCCATGTACAAGTACTGGCTTTATTAGGGTATTGTATAGGTGGAGTCTAGTGGTCCTTGTGATGATTCGGCTGTGGAATTATCTAAGCAATCAAAAGTAGCTGCTATTGGCGGCTAAAATTCTCTTTTGGATTTCTGGCTTTATGTCATTGTCGGAGTTCACTTACATATCTCCCTTTGGAGGGAATGCCTAATTCAATGAGGTTCTTATAGAGTTCATCTCTCTATATGGTATCATATGCTGCCTGAAAGTCGATGAAGAGGTGATGTGTTTGTATCTTATACTTCCTCGCTTTTTCCAGCAAGGTTCTGATCGAGAAAATTTGGTCTATAGTGGACTTTCTCCCCATAAAGCCTGCTTGATATACGTCAATCTCACGTTCTGCATGCTTGATATACGTCAATCTCACGTTCTGCAAACGTTAATAGTTTCTTGTATAATAATCGAGAAAAGATTTTATACGCGCATGGGATGTTGCCACGTCTTCATGATAATACCATACATGTATTTGGTCAGCTCGTCACCACCATTCCATGGCCATTGTTCACTTCCTGGAAGAACTTTCTTACTTCGTTTAAACTTCTCATTTTTTCTGTTTCTTCCAGCTTCTGGTTTTCCCAGGCTCTTTTCTTCCTTCTTAGCATACAGTTCTTCTCCCTTCTCTTTGTGCGGTATTCCGCTACAGCTCCCCTTGTGTAACGTCGTTGGACCATAAGTTTGTGAGTTCTGTTCTTTTCCTTGTTAGCAGCACGGCACTCTTCATCAAACCATGGCGTGCTCCTTTTATGCTCTTCCACTCCTAGTATCTTCCAGGTCACACTCGCCATCAGATTTTTGCATCCAGTCCAATGATCATTGAGATCTTCACACTCTCTCAGCACTCTTACTCTTTCATCCATGATTGTGGAGAATCTTATATGCGTATCTGGGTCCTTCAGCTTGTCAATGTCATACTTTCATTGCCGTGTTCCTCGAAGTCGCTTAACCAGAGAGATCCTGGCCCGTATTCTAGCCACAGCAAGAAAGTGATTTGAGTCTGAGTTGGCGTCCTTGGTATTGCAAGTCCATTAGACTGGAGATGCGCCTGGCACTCATAAGTACATGGTCAATTTGATTTTTTTTATAGTGATACCATCATTAGATCGCCATGTTGTCAGATGGATCTTTTTGTGAGGAAAGAGTATACTTCCTATAACCATACCTTTCTATGCAGCAAGATTGACCAATCTTAGTCCATTGTCATTGGTCTCTTCATGTATGCTGTGCATGCTGATAACTGGTTTAAACTCCTCTTTCCCTATTTGGGTGTTGCAATCTCCAAAAACTATTTTGATGTCGAATCTTGGACACTCACCTAGGCAATTTTCCAGTTTAGCATAAAACTCATCCTTAATCACCTCTTCTGAGGGTTCTGTTGGGGCATGTATGCTAATGAGGCTAAAATTATGGAATCTGCCTCTCGTACGTATCCGGGGGTCCACCACTTTAAATCCAGTCACGGCTGTGGCAAATTTCTTGCTGATGATGAATCCTGTTCCATAGGTGTGACCTCTCTGATTGCAGCTGTAGAACATGGTGTGATGTTTTCTACTGAACGACCCTTGTCCGGTCCATCTTATCTCCTGGACAGTAGCTATGTCAATTGAGTATTTGTCCAATTGAATTAGGAGCTGATCTAAGGCTCCTGGTCAGTATAATGAAAGAACCTTCCAAGTTCAAAGTCCGCAAGGCAGGCTAATCAGGATAGTCTGCATAAATAGGTCGATATCTCTACAAAATAATTGGAGGTAGTATCTTGCAATGATTATAAAGGTAAGTATACATTGGAAGATTATCGGCCGACTCATGCATTTTGTTGATCGATAAAAATTGCCATTACTGGGATACATCATTAGTGACAAAAATCTCCATCTGTCTTAGTCTGTCCATATTAGTCAAATAATTATATACCGATTCTGACTTCACTCCAATTTTTTAGTAGTGCGATGGATCGACTAACTGCTACAGGTTTTGCTATTATAAATATTGCATAGATGAAAAAAGTAATAATAACAATAATGACTGATAGGTTTATTTTATTCATATTTCAAGTAAGTAATTTTATTATGTCTTAAATCACATTATTATTAGTGATGGATTGTGCCAGCTGTATCATTACTATACATGCATTTAGCTATTAAATGCTATAATATTGCTATTTTCAAAGGGCTTGCACTTTGAAAATTAATTCACCAAGAAATTTTCAATTAGTTTTTATTTGGGGGATAATATTATGGTCATATGTGAACTAATGCTATAAAAGTTAAACATTATCACTAATTATACATAATAACATAATGGAAGACATGAGTGGATTAAGGTGTGTAATCTTCACTAATGGCTGTTGTTGGTATGTTGAGGGATCAGCCTCTTCAAATCATAAATGGCTCACTGCTAAAGTGTTAGACAAGTGGGAGGATCAATTCCCAGGCTCATTTAAGGTTTATATGATAGTCTCAAAGATAAAATACGATGACCATCAGGATACAGTATCAACCTGACCACTGTAGGAAAGCGTATCTGGATACTGGAGATCAAGCCATCCACCTCAGGAAGGCAGACGAAGAAGTAGAAGCAGAGATACTGAAGATAAAGCCGACCACCTCTGGGAGGTGGTAGGAAAAGTAGGAGCAGAGATATTGGAGATGAAGCCGACCACCTCTGGAAGATATAGGGAAAGGTAGAATCAGAGATACTGGAGATGAAGTCAGCCTCCTTTGGGAAGTAGAGTACAAGGTAGGACTGGAGATGAAGCCAGGCACTGAGGTGGAGGAACAGAAATGAGAACACTGGTTTCTAGCCTGACAGTACAGAGCTACCTAGACTCCAGAATGTCTAGATTCAGCCAGTCTGAGGGAGCTGTATATATACAAGGTGACCTAAAGATATTGGGTGATATTTACACAGAAGTGTTCAATAATTACATTTTTTTCTGGCTAAATCAGGGCATCTTTTGATCTAATTTTTATTACCCAACTACGACACAGCCACTATAAGGGTAAAGGGGCACATACACGATCAGTTAGCCGGTCCGGCTTTCTGTGTGACCTCCAGCTCAGTATTGACTGCATACTATTGGGCTCACAGCATGTTTAGCGGTCTTTGACCAAATAGCGTGTTTTTAATTATTTTTAAATTACAGTATATAATAATAATATTAATAATAATAATAAGGGCCTGTTAGAAGATATTATAGATGTTACGTTACAAGTTTAAAGTTTTGAGAAAATTACTAATACAATTTTTTTTATATAATTTTTGAAGGATATGATTTATCTAATAAACTGAAAAATCATGTGATTAACAAAGAATCTTGAATTGTTAACGTTACTAGATGAAGATAAGCACATTACACTTTATAAGAAAAAAATCAATGTTTGAAAATAGTTACTTAACGCCTTCATCCTCTCATGTCTTCAATTACTTACCAGAATTGGAAATGTATCTGCAGAATCACTTCCCAACAGAGATACTGATGTATCGATTAATCGATGTGTCCCATCTGGAACCTCCGATTTCCTGACAGCAACATCCTTTGATCTTTTCCGATTTACAGCTTCTACTTATTATATGGGTTACAAAGCTAGATTTCTCTTAGTCATCAATCTAGATTTCTGAGGTTGTGGAAGTTTTATGAGAACAGTGACTGATATGACGAGGGGAGGACTTAGATTACAGTAAAAGTATTTGGGAAATTGTAGGAGTAAAATCTGTTCTAAATGTGCTTGATGAAAGCCATCTTAATTGGTTTGGCGATGTCTGCTGAATAGAAGATGACTGTAGAGAAAGGTGGCCATTGAAAGCATGACCATGAGGGCAGTAACCAGTTGGCCGTCCAAATATGTATTATGGATATTTAGAGAGACTGCTCTCTGGCAGAAATAAAATGAATGGTTGGCACTGAGAAAGATTAAGAAAGTGGTCCAATGCTTCTCCATACATTATAACACAAAAGAGATAGTGAAAGAAGGAGAAAGTAAAGTGGGGCTAAAAAATAATGAGCATCAGGAGGCTTAATACTAATGCCTCAAATACTGCAGTTTAGGACATCTCAAATGCACCTTTGATCAAGAAGCATGTTAAGTCTCTTTAAGACTCTTTAAGGCAAGAGACAGATGTTAAAATTGAATGAAATTGGTGTCGGTTTTTTGAATGCTTATTTAAAAATATGTGAAAACAATGTTGAAGAAACAAATCTTGTAGATATCAAGCTAAATCAGGAATTGAGATTTGAACCAGGATCTGCCTAAATTCAGTACAATGTCCGTCCCCTCTTTGATTTTAAGTTCCTATTTGAAACGGTCATAGATGTTCTGAGAATATGTTGTAGCTGTGTAGACATAGGTACTGCAGTTTCAACAGTGTTCATGGGCGGTTTAAATGTGGTTTTACTGCCTAATTTACATGATCTAGGCTTTATAGATCAATATTTTAATTATATACCTATACTGAATAGGCTGGGTACAGACACTACTATTTCCACACCCCATACCATGAGAAATATCATTCTCAATGTTATATACATCAGCTGTTTCTCTTATCATATTTGTATTTGTACACTTTCTAGTTTAATAACTTTCATAGTACTTTTATTGAAAATACGACTTTGAGCTTGATTATATAAAAACATTCTTACAAATTTTGTAACTTTCTTATTAGTAATCTTTCTTAGTTTATAAATATGGTCTTTACAAATTAATGTGTTTACTAATTTTCACACTATTCTGATGAACTTACAAATGCTAATGTGATATAATCTAGCAGACTTGAAAGCAGAAAACCACTTTCTCTCTTTTCTTGATTATGAATATAATTTATTTTATTTGCTAGGAAACCTGGCAATGAGGAATTTTGGCAAGCTAGCAGTGCACTAAATGTTTTCAGAAGAATTCTCAACAAAGAACTAGATTGGCTTTTAAAATGTGCTGAACAATATATATTAGCTGGAAAACCTTTGGCTGATATTTGTGATCATAATGCTGATGTTGCAAGGCGTTTAGGACGTTTAGCAGTATGTACACATGGCATTACCTATCTTGCTTTAGGTGTATTTTTAATTGTAAACTATTAATTAAAAAAATATTGATTTATCACATTCAAGAAGTGTTGAACATTTTTCAATGAAACTTTAAATGTATAAAATGAAAAGCATTTGGAGAAATAATGTTACATTAGTTGTGTTTGGGATTACAAGCAGTTCTGAAATAATAAAATGAACTATGTATTATAATGGATATATTGTGAAATTCTCACTTGTTCAAATAAACAAATAAAAATAAGACATGAATTTAAACAAAATAATTATTATATCATTAAGTTATTATAAAAGAAAAATTAAAAGATATAATGCCTTATTAAATAATTGTTCAAGACAAAAATAAAATTAATGTTCATTTCTTAATCAAATGTGCACTTAATTACTTATGGGCACAAACATGTGGCTTGAACTAGAAATCTGCCCTGGATTGGCCGAAGAGCTTGTCTGGGGTGTGCTTGTGCTTGCGCATCCGCAAGGAATTAGTGTGATATTATAGGGCTAGACGGCTTTGTAGTCAGCTACATTATATATGTACATAGTCCGCAAACAAAATATATGAAAATGTTGATTTAATAATTATAATAATAATATGCTAGAGCAAAAGCTCAAATGAGACATACAAAATTGTTAGGACATAAGTAGACAATTCCAAACCAGAAGCTGAGCGCCTCAAAAATAACAGAATATAAATCACCCGTTGGTATTTCGCCAATATTTCAGGCATCATTAGGACAGCAGGAGAGAAAGAAAAAATAAAATAAAGGAAAAAATCTGTATAAAGAACAAAATGCACCACATCTCACATTCACAGTCAACAGAGACAATAACCACCCCACACCAAGACACCCTGACATATACCAAGGGAAAAGGGAGGTTAAATGACAACAGCTGAGAAAAGTTAAATTACAAGCAGCTGATCATTAAAAAAAAAAAAGAAATACTTGAACTAAAATCTCCAAAATGCACAAAAGATCATAAAAAAAAATCAAATAAAATACCCAGAAGAGGAAGGTCCTTATTAAGAAAACGGTGGAAATACGGCTATTCCACAAAATATATTAATATGCAAGAGCAATAGCTCAAAATGAGACATAGAAAATTGTTAGGGCATAACTACAAAATTCAAAAGAAGAAGCCAAGCGTCTCAAAAATAACAGAAAATAAATCACCTGTTGATATTTTGCAAATTCAGGCATCATTTTGTACGTTTCTGGGTTTCTTTGAATTTTCCATTCATGTCCTATAATAATAATCTTTTCTTATTGATATACAAATCTAAAATACATTCGGTCCCGAACAAGTTGAGTTCCTTGAGTTAATCTAAAGCTATTATGACCAACTCATTGTTACATTTATGATGTTTTGTTACATCGATAGTTGCATAGATTAACTGCATATTTTCCCTATTGTCATCCCTTAACCTTCAATGGACTCTTATCTCAATTTATTTTTCAAGGCCAGATTTAGTATTTCCTTAATTCAACATGAAAAATAGTTTCAACAATATCAATAGATCTTAATAAGAAAATGATGAAACTTACAGAAAATTGTCATATATTATTTATAATAGCATATTGTAAATTTGTTTTTATCATATTTCCTCCAGATACTTCTTTAATCATTGTATTCTTTTCCGTCATTTAATCATATTTTTATTTTATTTTTTAAATACATTCCATTTTGTTTTTTTATAATTCCTCAGTTTTCTCTTATTATTTTATTATTACTTGTATCTCTATTATTAGTCATATTCTTATCTCTTAATTTACTTTTATTATTTTCTTTTATCTTTTTGCCATTTACTTCTGTTTTTTGACTGTAAACATATCGATATTGCTCCTGAGTCATTCTCATGAGACTTTTCAAATTCGTGTTTTTGACTTTGAGGTTTTTTTTTCCTATGGCTAATTATTATTGAGTTGGCTCCAATTTTCTTTTCAATATACTATTGGTATGTGCATCTATAATTAGTAAATAGTGAATTGCCCAAAATATTTATATTTGAGTAAATTTTAAAATCCAAAATTCTCAAGTATGTTATTGTCCACATTGGCATAAATTAATGGGAAAAAAATCCTAGCTCAAATTAAAAGTAGCACTTACAAAGAAAAAGTGCTATTTTAAAAAATTAATAGCATTCAAATTTTTGAACATTTCCAATTGCTATGCGATCATCAAGAACTTATGTCTCCAGAGCATGGTAAAAATGAATGTTAAAGTATGTTAGCACTTTTTCAGTTGTAGTGTTACCACTATTCAGTTTTAGGCTCAGTTGGACACGAATTCTCTGGATTCCAGGGTAAAACTGCAACATTATGAGATATTGCATTATCCAAGGTCAGAAGAGTTTATGGTTATCACCTTATAAAACGAATATAACCCAAAATATTAGGGGTAACATACTTGAACTCTCGTTTTTATCATTCCGTGAAGACATAAGTTCTTCTAGCTATTTTAACTTCAATTTACTTTAAATTTGAAAAAAAAAATGTTATTCACTATTTACTAATGATAGATATACACACAAACAATATGCACGAAAATTGGTGCCAACTTCATAATAATTGGAGACATATAAAACCAACCTCAAAGTCAAAAGATGAGACTTTGACAAGACTCATGAGAATGACCCACCTGCCCTAGAATAAAGGCACAACTTAAAATTTTAAATTGTAGGAAAATCATATTTAAAGTTTTTTTTGTCTACACTTATCAATAAATATCTCTTTATTAAAGCACGCTAAACATTAGTAATTCTTTACAAATTGATATTACGAATGTTCAGTGTGTTTTAATGAGAAGTTATTTAAAAGCATAGATAAAGGACAGATGCGATATCTCTTTTATCTCTGATTTAATTTCAGTCCGGATAATGTCCCAAATGTTTTGATCAAAACATTGGTTTTAGCAATAAAAAAATCATATTATCTGAGTCATGAGTATTTCCACGATATACCTCAGTAAACTAGAATATCAAAATTCTCTGTTCTATTCATGTTGTCGTCTTATATGTGTCGATTTGTTATATCTATATTATCATTGATAACATGTAACAAAGAGCTGGTAAAAGTAATTTAAATAAAGAATCCATTATTAAAATTTCTTAGTGTTTTCAGAGCATTGTTTTTAAAGTAAATTTTTGTAAAAATAAAATTTATTATCAGTCATAGCATTGTAAAAATCATGTAATTATCAGGTCATGATATTATAAAAATCATGTCTATGTCCTCTTCTGCTCTTGTGTTGGGTTTTGCCATGTTTGTGGTCTCATTTAGGTACTTCGTGAAGAATTTGTAAAACCTGTCCATTATCCATGCTTTTATTACATTTTTGTAATGTTCAATCTTTAATTGTAGGTTAGTCTGTTATGGACCACAGTTAAGACTTTGTATACTCCAAGGACGTCAGATCATGGCCATCAGACACCATCTAAAGAAGAGCAAACTGAAGGTGAAGTGGAAGGAGAGCGAGATAATGAAAATAGGAGAGAAGATGATGATGACTTAGGAGCACGACTTGGTGATTCTATTGGTGATTTCTTCTTTGGGGATGCCGAAATGGATCCTCTGTCTATGGATTTTGAAATAAATGGTTTAGATGGTTTAATTTCTCAAGACTGGAGTCTACCAATGGAAGCTTTTCCTCTAAGACACGAAATTCTTGATAGGTCTCCTCCTCCAGAACAGTACACAGCTCCAGACTCACCTGATTCTGCTGATGGTATGTAATTTTTTTTAATTTACTCAAGTAAAGTTGATTAATTCTAATATTTATCCTTTCCAGTGCTCTCTCTGTTCTACTATTATCTGACTTTTAAAATGATGAGAAATTTTTATTTAATCCTTTTGGAGAAATGTTTGTTGGTTTATTTGGATTTAACATCATTTTTATTCCAACCAGGGCAGGAAGGATGGGCTATCTTTTAGATTATTAATCCTTTCCTAACTGTAGTGAGAAGGTTTTTCATTGATCCTCCATGTGAACCAGTATTTTTTGAAGGATATTTAATTATAACATTTAAAAAAAAAAATGTACTGAAATTATAGAGCATTGATAGCATTAATTCATGTTTTGTCATAACTTTTTTTTCCCGCTTTTTCTCGGGAATGTACTACATATGAAAAGTTTAAATGTTTTAAGGAGAAGTGTTTGTACACTTAACAACAAAAGGTTGAAAATTTAGTTGTGATATGGTAAGAGATAAGAATAAATGTTAAGGAATAAACAAAGCACAACTAAGGCCAACAATATATTAAGTTAATACTTTAATCAATAATAATACAGCGACTGCATACCATTAATGGGTAAATCATAATTAGTAGAAATCATTAACTTAAAAAACTGGAACATAAACACCTAAAAATCAAATAATATCTTAATGCTTAGGTTTGAATATAAAATATGTGGTTAGTAAATGTACAAAGAAATTTATTTAAATTGAAGTATTTTCTTCACTTTCACACCTCTTCAAGGTTTTTTCCATAGGCAGTTAATATTAATATCAGGCAAGACATACACAGAGATGAAAAAATTTCTTTGGAAGCAATTTGAATAGGTAGAACTTGGTATGCACGCACAATATAGTGTGACTAGGTTATTAGAGAGACATAAGCATTTTCTGCTTACCTTATGAATACAGGCCTGAATATACATACACATTGTTTGTACGTCACACGAATTCTTGTATTCAGATCAATACATATCACTGACTTCGACTTCCTGTGACATTGAGACAACAAACTGCAATTAGTGTCAGTGAATAGGCTGCCAAACTTCTTCACAAATTAAATATAACAAGCACAAGTTGCGAACAAAAGATGATAAGGGACGAGCAGGTAGGTAGAAAGGTAACTGACTGGTGATGACAGCTTTTATTCTCAGATATAAGGAATAAGTTAATTAAAAACCTACCGAGAAGTGGGCAGTTTGAGAAAGGCGAGAGGTGGTCTGTCTTGGAAGACTTAATCAATTTTAGGAAACCTGTCAACACCTGGGATCCCGACTGGCGTAGCAAAAAAACTGTGAAGACCGGGGAATGACAAAATTCGATTAATGCTATACTAAGATATACTAATGAATTCGCGGAGACCTGACCACCCCTGACCAGGGGTGGAGCCATCCGTTGAAATCCCGGAATTTTCTCCCTATATAAAACTGGTTGGCCAATCATGGAAAATGTGTCGCCCGGTGCCGGAAATCTAACCAACAAACAGCATCTTCTACCCTCTCTTAGGAGAAAAAGGAAGAAAGAGGGACCGAAGCAGAGCAGGCAAGGAAAAAGGACTTCTGGTCTGGTCTCGTTTGAGGGCTGAACTTGGGGGACAACTACTAGGTCTTCCCGCTGAAGATGACAGATACTCTGGCTTTGACTCCATGACCTAAGATATGCAGGGGAACCCGATAGAGAGATGCTGAGGGACCATCAACACCAATTATTACAAGAGATTTATGTTAGAACAGTTAATGGCTAGGTCTAGTCTGAATCATTCCATGGTTAACAGTTTATTGTAACAGTTATTATTTTCTCCTGTAACAGTTAATTATTTTAATTTTGAAGAATAAAGATAAATGTTAGAAAGGAGGTTTTTCTTTAGTAACCATGCCCATTATTAATTTGAATATATTCCATAAGTATGATAACAATAAATTTGATTAGCATTATGGTTATTAGCATTATTATTAAACTTAAAAGTAGAAACATTATCTTGGTTAATTATTAAATAATGATAATCACCAATCAGGCCCTTGGAAAGGTATCCAATTTAGAGGACAAAGTAAGAAATTCATATTTATTCATAATCTTATATAATTTTGGGATAATCATCCTCAATGATTGCCCAATGTCATCCCTATCTATATACAGTCTAATATATATCAACATAATTTAGAAAAACATAGCAAAATGAAAATATCATCTAACTAGAGAGAGTAGAGGATAAAGATAAGAGGGATGATCAGAACAAAATGGCTTCATTTGTTTGCGTTAGCGGCCGAACACTCTGCCTTCACTAGTTTTCAATACCAGTGACGTGATTGAAAGAGAATCTCTGGGATTTCCCAGAATGACGGATCTAGCTTGGTTCGGAGTTCCCCAGGCTAAGTGTAATTTAACATTTAATTTAAATTGATCGGTCCTGAAAGGGAAGCCAAAGTAACTCGTGCTGATGATGAAAACCTCAACAAAGATGGCAACAAATTCTCGAGATGATAAAGATTTTCTGTGCTATATAAAAAATGAAAATTTAAGGTGAGCAAGGTTAGCTTATCTGGCTCAAGCTCAGATAATATCTTTTTCCCTGAAATCTTTTTCAGAGCTATCTCAACATTTCTTCATTGGACAGTTAATATTGGTTTTACAAGAGGTACCTCTGGACAAGTCGTGGAATAACCAGATTCAATTTTTTTTAAGAGAATCCAAAAATGGCTATATATAGTGCTATGCTAAGAATGGAGCAATGCAATAATAAAACATGTGGTTTTATTGATTTCGATTTTTTTTTCTGTTATAAGTTTTAAATTAAAATTGCTCTGTAAAGTCTTTATAATTGGTATGTAAATAATGTGACTGATGATTTCCATCTGCTTTAAAGTTTCAATCTGATTTTTTGTCTCAATTTGTTTTGTTTTTTCATCTACCTCTTAAATGATGTACATTTTTTTTTTTCCGATGCTCTGACTTAACATATTGTAGTGGGGTGTTTTGTATCGGTACACTATAGCTAGAGGAGGTAATTTATTGAAAAATGTGCGTGAATTTTATTGCTTTATTTCCCTAATTTCCTAACATATTTAAATGTTTTGCATAGATGGGTGGTAATCTGTATAAAACGTATAACTATGTGACCCGCACTCTACTCATAGTTTGCGAAAAACATATTTTTACATGTCCTGACTACAATGTGTTATCACACCACTTGTTATATACAACAGACTATGATGTGAACTATTATGTGCAGAAAGAAAATCTTATGCTTAGGCGGAGGTGTATGGAATGTTGAAACAAGAAAAACGGTGATGAAACATTCTTCTCCCATGGAGGGACTCCATCATGGAGATGGTGAAGAACAAAGTTTGCTGGGTGATAACTCCTTTATGGATGAGGACAGAGGCAATGCGTGGAACACTGTCCGTACTTGTAAAGAGAACTTGAATATGACACAGGCCTCAGTTGGATGGAAGATCATCTTGAATGATAACCGAATTCCCAACAACGGTCACAGAGAGGATAAACTATTTAGAGCATTGTTGAAGCATATGTCAGTACTGATTCAAAACCGACTGCTGACAGGTATGAATGGCCTGGAAGAGTGCAGTGGAGACTCCATATGTGATAGTGTTAAGTTGATATGTGTTGACTGGATCAGGTATGAAAAATTACCCCAAAATATGCTGATAATGACAATGCTCAGTCTTGACTCGAATCTAGCGATATATTTGGCAGATATCAGTGGTAATGACAAACCATTGAATGTGAAAGTGCATCATAAGCCCCAAGATATCAGGTTAAAGTTTTTAACCAGCGAAAAGGTTGTTCAAGGACGACCCATTAGAGACCCTGAAGGAAGCATTAAATGCAATGCGGATCTTGGATAGATTATCATCAACATAATGGACTGCATGATAAGAGATGTAATAGAATGGGAAATTTTCCAGATCAGCTGCCTGAACAAGCTCCATTTGACCTTAAGGCTTTGAAAACATTAATTTGCATTCCTCCATGCACCCTTTCCACAGCTTCCAAAAGATAAGCCATGAAAGTAAAAATTTTGCCAAATGATTTTTTATACGATTTATTAGAGGTCATTGTGATTATTTATAATTCAGAATGCAGAGACAATAGATATAATTATTAGAAATCAACAATGGCTTAAATCTAATTAAAAAGAAAATTTAGATACGTTGCTTAGTACCGAAATTGTTCACCTAATATTAGCTATCCCGTTTCACTACTTCCTATTAGAGGACTATATCATTGACGTTCCTGGGATTTGGCACCAATATGTTAAGGCAGAGCCTTAGAATAAGGCTAACAAACTATGGCTATTTCTAAGAGGAACATGGAATGTGAGACCTTTTTTTTCTTAACTAGGTTGAATTTGCCTTATCATTTAAAATGGAATATATATGTAAAGAAAAATTTATATTTAATAACTAAGAAACAATTTAACATATACAAACATCAATCAAATGTATCTGACTTACTCTATATCAAGTAAAACCTACCGACAAAGTAAATGATCAAGTTTAGCTAGGTGAACTTGAACTAACAAAAAACAAAAATTAATTAATAAATGTAAAAGATATAAACTGTTATATACAGAATTGGTTTGTCCTTCTTTATTGTAGCTCCCAGAGAAGTAATGTGATCAGTCCTGGAAGGGAAGCAAAAGTAATTCATCATGCTGACGAGAACTTCAAAAAGATGGTGATTTCGTTCTCAAGATGATGTAGATTTTTTATGCAAGTAAAGAATGAAAGTTTAAGGTGGTTAAAGTCCGCTTATCTGGCTCGAGCTCAGATATCTATTTTCATGGAATCTTTAGAGCTATCTCAACATTTCTTCATTGGACAGATAGCTCTTGCAGGCAGACAGGCAGACAGCTCTAGATACCTCTGCAGTATTGGTATATCAAGAGGTACCTCTGGACAAGTAATGGAATAACCAGATTCAATTTTTTTTAAGAGAAACAAAAAATGGTTGTATACAGCATTAGGCTGAGAATGGAAGAATGCAATAATAAAACATTTGGTTATATTGATTTTGATTTTTTTTAAATAAATTATTTATTAAAATTGTCCTTTAAAGTCTTGATAATTTGTATCAAAATAATGTTACTGATAATCTTGTTTCAATCTGACTTTTTTTTTCTTCTACCACTTAACCTGACGCACATTTTTTTTTTCTGATGCTCTGACTCAATACACCATGTGTTATATACGACAGACTATGGTACTTGTTATATACAGAGGTAAAATTTTACACTTTTGCGGAATAAAACGGAATGGAGAGTCAAGAAATACTCGTATGCTTGAGGATGTGTACATCAGGAACCTGACTTAATTATCGACTGGCTAATTACCCTGTTCTTTTGGTTTTCTCCCACAGTAAACTTGTAATATAATTTTTTTCTAAATGATATGTATGATTATTCATTTCAAACAAGAAACACAAAAAAACCAAAATGTTGGACTTGACGTTACTGTGGTTGCTAAAAGTATAAGCAGATCCTGTTTCTTTTACTTATTTCTGAATGTATTTATTGGGTTATATAATGTACAATTCATCATTGTGTATCCCATTTATTTTTTTATTATAATGAAAACTATATTAGTTTTTCTTTTGGTCAAACTAAATTCTTCATAATCACTTACAAGGAGAATATCAAACTTGAGCATCACAGATATTGATCATGTTTATATTTATTATAGAGAAGGGTTCGCTCAATGCTTATATAAAGTGGCAAGATGCAATTCACTTTAATTTTTGAGAAATATCGATTTGAACATTAAGCAGGAGTGATTGTGCCCATTATATCACAAGTGGCATAGCGGTAAATCGATTTGTTATTATAATTATTACAACTCCTATTGATATGATAATAGTTACTATTTTATTTCATTTGATTTCAATATCAATGTGAACTTTTGAATATTTTATTTTTAAAAACAATTAAATAACTAATAAACAAATAAATAATAAATAACCATAGAAAAAAACTCAATTGAAAAATTGTCATCCAAATTAAATTAAATAAAAATAAAATTAATCCAATTCTTAAACATTCATAAACTTCAGAGATGTAAAAAACCAATTAAAGAATAAATTAAAATCATTACACATGAGATTTGAACTCGTGGCCATCAGCTTGGAAAGCAACCACTTTACTGCAGGGCTATACCACTAGTGATAGAATGGATTCAATCACTTAATGTTCATGTAGAATTTCAAATTGATGAGCTTGAATGAAAGCGAATTGCGTCTTACCATATCTTTCCATAAGCATTGTGGGGACCCTCCCCTAAAACAGATAGTGATTGGAATCTATGATGCCCAAGTTTGGTATTCTGCTTGTTAGTAATTTATCTAGATTTGCAGTAATTTTAGTATATAAGTCAATCACATTTCTAATTTTTCCATAGGACCTTTAACCCAATTTAAATTTATGCCACTATTTGACTAATATCCATAAAATGTTCCTAATGTCCAATGGTAGATAGTGATTCATTTTAAAAAAAAGTTTTTTAATGTTACTAGTAAAATATTGCTGTCCATTAATGTAGAATAACTATTTTACGTTGGCAGTGTTTAGTGCTTGATCATTTGTGCAACTTTTAACCTGTCTGTATTTCTTACTTTTTACTAAGCAATACAGATGAACAAGACTAACACTATTGTGTTATCTTGTAAAAATGCTATAAATGAACGTCCTATTTTTGTCTTGCTTTCTCCTAAATATTTCAATGATGATATGGTTGTTGAGGTGGTATTTCTGTTTTGTTTTTTTATAAGTCACACAAAAAATCACATATTCTACATTTTTATCCTCTGATTTTTAATTAAAAAAATACAATTTTTTCTTCTGTTTTCAATTATATAATTAATTAAATTATGAAAATGATTAAAATGTGAGAAATGATGGTCAGTGCTAATTAAAAAGATACTATTGCATAGGTAGGGAACCAGCGGCCTCGAGGCCGCATTCTACCTCCGAGAGTTATTCCTATTATGTCTTGTGAATGGAATTTTGTGGTTCAAATGATTTTCCGTACATTTAGAGGTAAGCCAAAAGGAAAATGGGTGTGAAAATTTTTCCGAATTTTCATTCGCTTTTCCTCTTATATCTTGTGAATGGGTAAATAGATTTTTGCGGTTCCAACAATTTTCCTATTGTATGGAGGTAGGATAAAAGTGAAATGAGTGTGAAAATTTTCTGACTTTCCAGTCACTTTTCCTCTTATACCTCATGAACGGTTGAATAGATTTCCACAGTTCAAACCATTTTCCGTCTATTTAGAGTTAGGATCAAAGGAAAACGAGTTAAAAATTTTCTGACTTTTCTTTCACTATTCCTCTTATATCTCATGAACCACTGAATGAATTTTCACAGTTCAAACGATTTTCTGATTAGTTAGAGATAGATTAAAAGGAAAATGAGTGTGAAATTTTTTTTCGAATTTTCCTTTGCTTTTCCTCTTATACAGATATTACACAGTTGGTATTTTTATGTTTTTAAACACAAACATATATATATATATATATATATATATATATATATATATATATATATATATATATATATATATTAGTTGGCACTATAATTTTGGAATTTTCCGATTTTTCATTCACCTTTTCTCTTTTATCTTTTGAACAGGTCAATGGATTTTCACGGTTCCAACTTTTTTCCGACTATATATATATAGTGACTAAAAGGAAAATGAGTGTGAAAATTTTTCCAAATTTTCATTCGCTTTTCCTCTTATATCTCGTGAACGGATGAATGGATTTTTGCGGTTCAAACCATTTTTTGACCGTTAATAGGTAAGCTAAAAGGAAAGTGGGAGTAAAAATGTTTCCAACTTTTCATTTGCTTTTCCTCTTGTATTTCTTGAATGGGTATGTGAATTTTCGTGGTTCCAATGATTTTCTAACTATATACAGGTTGGCTAAAAGGAAAACAAGTGCGAACACTTTTTCAACTTTTCTTTTGCTCTTCCTCTTATATTTCGTGAACGGGTGAGTGGATTTTCATGGTTCCAATTTTTCAATTGCTTAAAGATAGGCTAAAACAGAAAGGAGCGATAAATTTTCCAAAATTTCCTTCTTCTTCTAAGAAGTCAGAGAATCGTTTGAACCGTGAAAATCCATTCATCCATTCATAAATATAAGAGAAAAAGCAAAAGAAAAGTCAGAAAATTTCACACTAGTTTTTTGAATTATGAATATTCATTCACCCCCGTTCACGAGATATGAGGAAAAGTGAAACAAAAGTCAGACATTTTTTTCACTCGGTTTCCGTTCTGTATGCCTCTAAATTATTTGAAAATAGTTTGATCCATGAAAATCCTTTCTCTCATTCAAGAGATATAAGAGGAAAAGTTGGAAAATTGTTTGACTCATTTCCCTATCTGCGTAGGGATATATTAATTAATTAATTAATTAAATATCTATATTAGGGATTGATAAATTATTTGCCACTTCTATAATTTTGTTTTATTGAAAACTAGTTTCGAATGTTATACAGTCATCGTCAGTTCTAAAAACACACAACAAATTCAAAAATAAGCAATTCAAAATATAGTTTGGTATTATTATACATATTAAATTAGATCCAATATAAATCAGTATTATAAAACATTTATGAATTTAATTAAGACAAGAAATCAAATATATGTTGGTACTCACCAAGATTTAAATGGATTATATCAAACAGAAAAGTTTGTGCTGGTTTTTTCTCGCACTGAACTAACAATGAAAGAAAGATATATTTATAGGTAAACGGTTTAAGGGTCGGGGTTTTTCCAGTAATGCCGATTAGTAATTGGTTTTTCTGTTATGGATGGTAATAAATTTATGATTGGACTATTGGAGATATTTATTTGGTCATTTAAGCAAAAATCTGGATCTGGATTGGATTTGAAGATTGTTGCTTAAATGACCAAATAA
This sequence comes from Rhaphigaster nebulosa, assembly GCA_948150685.1. NCBI lineage: Eukaryota > Metazoa > Arthropoda > Insecta > Hemiptera > Pentatomidae > Rhaphigaster > Rhaphigaster nebulosa. The sequence continues at coordinate 133,468,939 of OX411308.1, read as the reverse complement.
GATTCATTCACCAGTTCATGAGAAATATGAGGAATAGTGAAAGAAAAGTCGTAAAATCTTTAACTCGTTTTCTTTTGAGCCTACCTCTAAATAGTCAGAAAATGATTTGAACTGCGGAAATCTATTCAACCGTTCATGAGATACAAGAGGAAAGTGATTGGAAAGACAGAAAATTTTAACACTCATTTTCCTTTTCGCTTATAAACATTTGAACCAAGAAAATCCATTCACCTATTTAGGGGATAAAAGAGAAAAGGCGAATGAAAAATCAGAAAATTTCAAAATTATAGTGCCAACTTAAAAAAAATTATATATATTTATATATGTTTGTGTGTTTAAACAAATAAAAATACCAACTGTGTAATATAAAAAATTATTGTGGGCTCCATTTTTACTGCCTGATTTAAATGCGGCTTCCAACAGCAAAATGGTTCCCTACCTATGGACTATTGAATGTACTTGAGCATATAAATAAATATACATATTTCTTTAGTAATTGATTTTCTTGTTTTATTTTTTCTGATTATCTTAGTGGCATTCTTTGATTAGGTGAGATGCAGGGATTGAACTTGGAAAATTCTCTATCCCTTAAAGCTATTGGTAGCTGTAAACCTATGATCTGGGAAGCTGGAGTAACACTTGCCGATGCTCTGCGCAGTCATGCAGAACAAGGGGATGTGCAAACTCCTGTTTGTATTTTGATTGCACTTGGTGAAAAGAGGAGCAATCTAATATCCCATATTGAATCTGTAGAACAAGAAACATGGACTTTTGCTTACTTGGACATTCTTTCACAGCACAGGATGTGGCTTCATTCTAATCAGGTTTTAATAATCAGGAAATTTATAATATATTGACTTCATATTTTTAAAAAAAATTAACTTTTTTTTCCTGTAGATTATAAAGCTTTCATGGTTACCAAGTGTCTCACAACTGAACCAGCAATCAACTACTGTGTATACCGGATGCTCTTACTGCAATAAACCTTTGACCCAGGCAGGCTGGATGTGTTCCAAATGTGATCAATCAGTTGTTTGCAGTCTTTGTCACCAGGTCAGTCGATCCTCTGTTTTTGTAAGAATTATAGTAGATGGAAAATCATTTCCATCCATTGTGTGATTCGACTTGTTACATTTACATTTTTATTTTGTATTACAACTTATTGTTTAGATTAAATATACAAGTTCATAAATACTATTTAAAACATAATACTGAAGCTTCACTCGCAACACATCAAATTTCTAACTCTAATCAATATGGGTTCCGAATTGCTAATCGAGATATTTTGATACCTTCAGATAGTACCCTCCATTTCTTAAATTTCTGTTGTATTGTTTTCCCTACAACTATGCCTTTTAAGCTTATAAGGTTTGTGTATTAATTGTTATTTCAGCGTTATTTTTTTGTTATTGTTTTATTACTGCTTTAAACTGAGGAGACTGTCTTAGCTATGTAAGAGCAGTTAGTTGGAAAAGGACTCGTACATATTATCTCCTTAACAAAGAAAGCGGTCATCTGTCTGTCCTCCGCTTACCCGTTTTCCCTTATGATCTTTCTTGTGTGAATGGAAGTTTTTAGTTGTGATATACTTAGCATGCTGATCATAGGGACCACTGATGTGGAATTTCAGACAATGCACAACAGACCCTCTGACCCTTGGAAAGAAAACCTTTGTTCCACACCACAGGACCGTCTGCTATGGGAACCTGCAATTTTGGAGGACCGCTTTGGCATGGAGCAATAGTCCTGCATCATTGGTTCCCTCAACTTTTGGGGACTACCTAATAAATTTAATTATTTCTGACATCTGGTTATATAGAAAACTTAAAAAGGCAATGAAATATTGTTTTGTTGGCCAAAAGGTATAAAACAAGTTAAAAAAATGTATGACAAAATATATAAATTTCTGAATTTCCTGTAGCAATTCCATGACTCTTCACATGATAAACTGTAAAAATGACCAAAACCAGTATCCAGCTTCCCCCTACGCTTTTATTAATTCACTGGGAATGTTGCAGATTCCCGCTGCTTTATGAGATTTTAATTTTCTGATGGCTATTTCGTCTTCCTCCTTACACAGTTCAGCACTCTGATATTCAGAGGGAGGAAATTGACTTTTATTTCTCGAATTCAAAATACTGTCAAAGTGTTTTTTAAATGTATTCAAAATGCCCCCCTGATCGGCCAAGATATTGTTATTTTCATCTTTAATTCCTTTCATTGTGGATTCAAACCATTTAGGTGATCTGTTCATACTAGTTCGAGAGCCTGTGTAAAAAAAAAGTTATTTCACCACAATTTTCATATACTTATATTTCTCTCTTATATTTATACTTATATATTTTCATATTCATCCCCTTTTTAGATTGAAAATTTGTGACTCTGCCAATCAGGGTCAGAGGGAAATGAAAATGGCGACCGTTCCAAAACATTGCAAAAAATGCATTATTCCAGTTATTTTATACTTGTTCGTTTTTGACTCATGAGTATAGGCTTAGTATCCGTATGAAAAAACTCACTCTGCCATGCTTGTGGAGTGCCGGACGCTCGGCAGACAAAATCCAAAATCTTACTTTAAAAACTCGAAATTCGAGTTATTTTATACTTGTTCGTTTTTGACTCATGAGTATAGGCTTAGTATCCGTATGAAAAAACTCACTCTGCCATGCTTGTGGAGTGCGGGACGCTCGGTAGACAAAATCCAAAATCGTACTTTAAAAACTCGAAATTCGAGTTATTTTATACCTGTTCGTTTTTGACTCATGAGTATACTCTACCTATAGGCTTAGTATCCGTATGAAAAAACTCACTCTGCCATGCTTGTGGAGTGCTAATCGATCAGCAGACAAGATCCTAAATCAAGTTATTTCATATCTGTTCGTTTATGTCTCAAATGAAAATAAGTGTTGTACTATTATGAAAAACTCACTCTGCCATGCTTGTGGAGTGCCCGCTTTTTGGCAGACAAAATTCTAATTCCTAGTTTAAAAGCTCGAAATTCGAATAAAATTCAATTTAAATACTCACGAGTACCTAATAAAATATTAGATATCTAATAGGTATATATACCAACAAAATTTCGTGTTGACTTTCATTAATTCCAATTTTGGCATTCGTAATTAAGTATGTATACGTTGCCAACTTCTGTTGTCAATTTTCGGTTTTTCTTCCCCTCTTCAATTATGAACCTACAAAAACATGGTTAAGCCACTTAAATGTTGGATTCATGTAAAAACAGATGAAGACGGTGTAGTCAAATCCTTTAGGAATCAAACCTTGCGAAAATGAAATGAAAAACTTCGAACCAGACATTACTACTATTTGGCATATGGGCAAATAAAACTGCCTCCTGAGTTGCCTGAAAACACGGTTGTGTTTCACAGTGATTACTATTCCATATTACCTTCGGTCAGATCATCATAGATATGCTCAGTGCCACCTAAATGGAATTTTTGCACCGAATCAGACGCAATAGCAACTGCTTCATAATCACAACCTTCAGCACGGGTTCAGCAAATGAACGTCTTCTGAAATCTTGCCCAGGCGTATTTGTCTGCCAAACAGCGGGCACTCCACAAGCAAGGCAGAATGAGTTTTTTCACATAGGTACTACACCCATATTGATGTATAGATTTATTCATATATTCACCTATTCACAAATTTTCAATCTAAAAAGGTGATAGATATCATTGAAGTATATGAAAATTGGGGTGAAATAATTCGCTTCTTTCTCCTCTTGGGCTCTTGGACTAAACCCTTGTACATGTACCTTACGCTGTTTTCGACACTATTAGTTTCTATCTTTATTAGTTTGTTTTAAGATATTATAGTTTTTAATTTCTGAGGAATGTAGACGTTTCATTCATTAATGCAAGTTGGAAACATTGTTTTCGCTAGGATTATTTAGAGCTTTTAATTTAACGGCTTTTCTTTTTTCTCACAAGTTTAGACAATCATTGTCAACCACGATTTTTTCTTTGTAATCTCCCTTTTCCCAAGACAAATTACCGACATCTTTAATATTATCCCTAATTCCTACTCATAACTTGTCTATATCTTCGCGATCCTCGTCTAAAGATTCTAAGGCTTCAAACCTATTCTTGACATCTGGGTTTTTCAATTTATTTAGATCAAAATTTTCGGAACAAGAAATTTCGCGATTACTAATTCATAATCTGACCCACATTCTGCCCCATGATAAGATCTCACGTTAGTTATACTATTTTACCATTTTTGTTGTACCAAGCATGATCAATTTGATTTCTTGTTTTTGAATCCGGCGATGCCCACGTATGCTTATGAATATCCTTATGTTTAAACGTAGTATTTTAAGATAGCAAAGTTTATTAGTCGGATCCCACTATCATTACTATGGTCATGCAAACTTTCTTTACCGATTGTCCGATAATATACTTCTTCCCTTTCCACCTTTGCGTTCGCGTCTCCTAATATTATTTTCATGTGGTAGTTTATCGTAAAGACATTCTAGTTTATCATCGAATTCGCTATCATCAAATTTAACTTCATCATCGCTATCTTCGGTAGGAGAATTTATGTTTATCAACGCGATTTTAAACCAACGTCCCTAAAATACGACCACCAATATCCTATCACTAAAAAATATCCCTCAATACGGACAGAAATCTATTCCTAATCAGAAGCCTAGTACCTATATAATAATTGTTGCTCCCTCCATACCAAATAGTATAATTCCCTTCTGTTAACGAACCCTCCCCTGGCCAGTGAACCTCTTGCAGTTCTACAATATCTAAATTATATCCCTTAAAAAAAACTATATATCAATCCTTATTTCAAGTTGATGTTTGTTTATCAGACATTTGAATAATTAAACAAAATGTTTGGTTACAGGTTGTCCATGGACTCTATGCTTGGTGCCAAGGTTGTATGCATGGTGGACACTTGGCACATATGAAGGAATGGATAGAAAAGAAAAAATTTTGTCCGACTGGCTGTGGCCATGCATGCCAGTATAACTAGTCAATATTTTTATAATTGCTTTTTCTAAGGTGATATTAAGTTTGTATTGAGTATGATTACTAATTCTAACCAATTTTGAATGTCAAGGGTTCATAATTTCCTATTATTTATAATTATTTTAAAACATTTAAAGTGAAAAAAGATCTGAAATGGAATCTTTTCGACTCATTAGTTGAACTTTTATATTATATGGGCTATGAAACTAGTGGGCATTAAAAACCAAAATATTTTAATTTTTTTTCCTCAACATTAACTATATTATATATTTTAGGCTTGTAACAATCTATAACTAACCCCATTTCTATTGTTTAGAAGATAAGATAAGCAATATGCTAGTAACTACCGATTTAAAAGTAGAATACTTATTAATGTGATAATCAACAGCAATGCTACTTAAATCTTATTATTAAGGTACATTTTAGTAATTTATTAATAGATACCATTTCATATAAAAAATGTATGTACATATAGGGGGCAGTCCATACATGGTTTTTTGTACCTCGCATTATAATATCTTTATTTTCTAACTGAATGTGCAATGAAGTATCAGTTCATCAATGCTGATATGTGCTTGTGATTATGAAATAATTTTCCATAAATCAAATTATGTTTGATGCCAGGGTTTTATTTTTTAAAAAATCCAATTATTAATAAGCAATAAAAAAAAGGCAGTAAAAGTTACCTTAAATTTGGCACATACAATTAAAAAACTGAAATCCTATTGCCTTTTTAATAATTATAAAAGAACTTTTAAAAATGTATCTTTATTTTTATTTTATTCAAGTTAATTATAATTGTTATGATACATTATTTGTCTGTTGCATTACTTTTTTTTTTTTTTTTTTTCTTTTTTTTTTCTCCAATGTTGCTATATTAAAATAAGAATCTCATCACTCTTCCTTATTATGGAAGAATGGGGAATTATGGTATGGAGATGTTAATATTTATTTTTTCTTGATTACTCAGGAAATGTTAGAGACTTAAACATAGGATTTTTGAAATTTTTCATTTAAGCCTGGCAATAAGTATTAATTTGTGTTAGAAGATCTAATGTATATAATATGATTCAAAGGACAGTACAGGCATTAAATCGTCATTTTATTGAAAATGCCTTTTTGCCTAATAAACAGAGCTCTGGTTTGCATTGCATAAATTTTGTCAGTTAGGCAAATATATGCAATGTTATGTAAAAACTGTTTATAATTCATTTTCTTTGTAGGATTCAAAATTTTCGAAGTATAAAACAAATTTTAAATGACTCAATTTAGAAAAAAATGAATGCATTCTCTAGCAGTCCATTTCTTTGTTTTTCTTAAATTTTGAAATATGAAATCTATTGATCTGCTGTAGGAATATCTTCCATGCGTTTGTTAAATTTGTCTGTGGTTCTTTTCTTTTGCTGTCTAATCTGTATTTTTGCAGGGGAATGGTTGACATAATTTGTACCCTCCTCTTCGAATTATTATCAAGACATGTTTTTTAAATATTGATATTTAGTCTCCTTTTTTTTTTTCAATTAGTCTGTAAATATTTGGCAAACCTCTACTTTTGAGTATTAGACTACAGATTCTCGATTTCTATTTCAACTATTTTCCACATTGTTATAATAGTTGTCTATGTATTTTAATATTGTAAAACTTAGTTTTGTCCAATTTAATTCTAAATTGCATATATAACCAGAGATTCCTTACAAGTTGCAACACAGTCAAACACCTTAAAATATGACGATTGTTTGAAAAAGTTTTCTGCGAAACAGTCTGAATTGTTTTTTTTATTTTGACTGAACGTAATACTTCTGTTTTAATTTTTATTTTTTTTGAAGAAGGGTCTTTTGTATAATAATAGGTAATGTTGTTATTTTATCTGTTATTAAACAAAGAGGACAGCCAATAAATAAATGTTCTCTTCATTGTATTTAGTATATTTTTTCTTCAGAAAAACATCAGGAAATTTTAATTTGTGTAGTTCAATGACTAAAAAATATTGATTGGTATCAGAAAGTAAAAAGTTAACATTTTTTTTGTGTGTGTATATTATATAAATTACCTTGTACTTATGTATTGAATCATAATTAAGCTACCAGTTAGAAAAAAGATTAGTTTTAGCAAACTAAATGCATCCATTAGGTTGAATGAAATTTATTTTTTAAATAAATATTAAAACTTACTTTAATTAGTCTATTTTATATTGAGTTTGATTAGTTATTGAAAAAGTATTTATTTTTTAATTGTATGCAGTTTGCAGTTTATTTTCAACTCATGTCATAGTTTTTTATCTTTTGAGGTGTGTAATTTTTTATTTATTTTTTTACATAGTGCTACTGGGACTATGTGTGTTGTAGATTACTGTTATTTTTAAAGAGGTGGATTAGGGGAATTACATTTTGATTTGCATTAGGAAGTAGGTTTAAGGAAAGGCGGTAGACTAGATATGCATTATATATCTTCAATATATTTTACTTTTGTTGAGGTATGGGTCTTCTGTTTGTGTTTCACTATTATTAGAACATTGTAGTTGTTTTGTTTTCTTTCTTTTTTTAAATCTTTGCAATTTCTGTCTGTATTCAGTCATAATCATCATCCATGTAGCCACATATTTAGACTTTTTTTTTTTCCTAAACTAATAAATATTTCCGAAGCTTTACTTTTAAAAAATATAAAGCTTTTTTCAGTAGTGAGGAAGCAATATGTTTGATAAGGTAAAATTTTTCTCTGGAACTCAAGGAAATGGATTATTTTCTTAAGGTCTCTTTTATTATTAGATGGTAGAATGTCCAAGATTGGCTTGACAGAAATTTAGGCAGACAGTGTTTCACTTATATATCATCGAACTGTATAACACTATCACAATATTATTATTATTTTAATACAGCTTGCTAATGATTTTCAGCTCTTCGAGCATTAATCACCAAGTATTTCTGCCGTTACTTGGCATCATCCAATTATTCCCTCTCTCTCCAATTTTTTTGGCATTATTTCTTATTAAAAATACATTTTATATATACAGAACTAAGTTTATTTGTGACTGGGATTATAGTTTATAATTTTGAGAAAATAACTATAGTTTTGCCGCTATTAAAATTGAAAGTTGCTTGAAAAAAAATTGATCTATAAAATAACTGAATTCATAAGAAAATTGCAGTTTTTTCATCACAGACATACGTATTATGTTTTATGTGCTAAACACAATTAGAGTTAACTTTTTAGGGTTGAAGGAATTTTCTCTAGGACTAAAAAATGTGAGGGGAACTCTACTACAATATCTTAATGAACTTTAAAACAACATTCCTTTTATAATATCAATCAAATATTATTTTTTTAGCTTTTTCATGACAGTGTTCATTTTAAACCTGTTTCATTTCAAAATTATACTTATAATTTTTTTTTGGTCACAATCTGATTTTATCTTACTAGATTGTTACAAAAGTCCTTGTGCATTAGTGTAGCTTTATTTCAGAGTACATATTTTAGACATTATTGAATACTATTTTTCAAAGTAAAATCCATTGTTTTCAACTACTTTCATCCATCTTTCTGCAAGCAATTAGATTTAATGCCGGTGCCCCTCCTTTGGAGGCAAAGAACTTTTCACATCAAAGATCCAATCTTTTAAAAAATGAGACATTGATCTAAACAAACCATAATCTGATAGTGCAAAAGTTTATATCTTGCAGTTCCGATAATTTTTCCTTGATTAAACAAGAACGATATGCAGGGACATTGTCGTGTTGCAAAATGGCTTGGTTCCTGTTGGCCAAAGCAGTGTACTATGCACTAAAAACTGCATAAAGTCTGTCTAGCTATCCACAGTTAAGGTTTGAGTCCTCTGCCCGACCATCAGGAACAAGCTCAAAATGCAAAACGCCTTCGAAGTTCTACAAAACGCAAAGCATCACTTTTTTCCCAACCCGATCTTGACCAACCTCCAGTTGTGCAGCTTCACCTGACCGTACCTACTACTTATGCTTTCTAAAGTTTTTTAAAAATATCCACTTTTTGTCACTTGTGATAATTTTTTTCCAGTACCTGTCATCTTTTGGATTTTGAAGCAAAATTTTGCACATATCAACTCGCTGCTGGGCTTGGGCCTCTGTTAAGTCATGTTGGTCGGACCTCGGTCTTAAATTCCGTATGCCCATGTTTTTAAGATGATGGGCCACTGTGGCATGAGAAGCTCCTACTATGACTGATAAATCACGAGTAGTTGCATGTGGGTCCTGGTTCACACATTCAAAAAGAACATCATCATCAACGTCTGATGGCGACCTGATCTTGGTTCATCTGCAAGGCTCATATTCCTATTGTTGAAGCCCCTGAACCAAAGTGCGGCAGTATTTCGTTGGATAATTGAATCTCTTACGCCACAAACTTCTTCAGTGATTTCCTTAGCGCTTAAACCTTTTTTCCAGTACTGTCTCAAAAGACCACGAATCAAGATTTTTTCTTCTGATATTGCGCGTGTGTTTTAAAAACGTAAATGACCCCATAAAGCCAAAAGGAATTAAAGGATTAGTCAAAGTAAACATTGACATAAATAGTAGGAACAAAAACATTCTTATAGGATTTATTATGAGATCTGTAATTAAGGGTTGTGTTCATGAACAAGGACTTTTGTTGCAACTTAGTATTATAAAAAAAATCTCTAAAAATTCTAGTTTTGGTTAGCTTTCATAAAGTTATTAATTGATTAAATTTTAAATATTCTTAAGTTAAAACTTAAATACAACTAATTATTTATTAATAAAATGATCAGAAAATAATAAATTTATATCTAATGTGTTGTGTTCAGTTTTTTTTTTTTTTTTTTAATTTAGTTGTTTTTATTATTTTCTCATTTGTAATATTTTTTAAATTTTTCTTGTCCAATTTCCTAGACATGTTTGATACAATATTTTGATTTTTCTGAGACGAAAATGTTTCTGTTTATATGCATGTTTTCTTTGCATCTGATCTAGTCAGGTTGCATTATGTACGAACAGTATTAAATTCTTTCTATTTTAAGTTAGAAAGAAAAACTGACAATAGGGAATAGGTAAATGTATTTACTAAGTGCGTTAGTTATCTATATTGTAATTTATTGAGAAATCTTCTACTTAATTTATGAAGTTAAAACTGTTCCATCCAAAGCATTTATGCAGTAGTTTGTTATAGATTTGTAAATAAATTATTGGACTATTGTTTACATATAATTAGTGTTAATAAGAAAATTAAAAAATGTTTTAATTTAAAATATTTTTGTTCAGAGTTTTAAGAGAAATAGACCAAATAAATATAGTTGTATATAGTATTATAATTTTGAAATAATGCTTAGCCAGATTTTTTTTTTATAATTACAGTTAGTGTCCAGTGCCTTACAGGTATTTCTGTATTTGTCTTTCAAGTTTTTATATGTTATTTAAATATATATACATAATTACAATGTTTTTTGTTTTGCTTTGTTCTCTGTCACCTTTAATTTTATGTTTCTTATTTTATTGCAAATATTTGACAAAAATTATTACAAATTAGCACATTTAGTGCCATAGGACCAATTACGTACTGAATATAATTGAATATTCTACAGAATATTTAACCCAGTCACATACATTTTCAAATATGTTTTGCCAAGTCAAATACTTTGAATTTATTCGAATGAATTTGTCCTGCTATAGTGAGTGGTCCATTGCACTGGTAAGGCATCTGAAAGTAGGCCTTGATTAGGAAGTCCAACCATAGGAAACAAACTTCGGCATCACTAAATTCAAAGATAAGTTTCACAATTATTGAGAGACCAATTCACTTAAATCATAAGGCTCCTTCAAAATACAGCAATAGAATTCTTGTTTAAATGAAAGCAGGTATATGTGAAGAGGTTGCAAAAGCCAAGAGATAAGGATTTTGATTTTATTTTTAAAAAAAGGGTAAGATATTGCTCACATTATGAGTATGAGCCTGTTTGTTGAAGTTTTGTTATTGTTGGTGAGTTTTTTCTGGTTTTTGCTTTTTTTTTGTTTAATAATAGAATTTTTATAAATATATCAAATTAGTATCCGTATATGTATTCTTCCTCTTCCCGCATTTTTTTTTTTATAAAACAAAATATAGAGTCAACAGTGTAAAATGATTTTTCAGAGCCAGAATTGCCTGAAATTGTTTGCTGACCTTATAGGCAGGTGGTCCCTTGGCAGGGTACTAAATAAAAAAAGTTTTTAGTTCCATGGAAAAGGGTTTATCTAAAAATATGAGATAATGTAATATGATAGGCCATTCTGGCAAAATGAGAAGGTATATGCTCGAACCACTGTGGCACCTAAGGTACTAGCCAACTTTGATTTTACGTTGTTTTTTTCAGTTTTTTACTTTATTCTTGTTTATTTAATTTATATTCACTTTTTTTTTCTGTTGCTATGGACAAAATAAAAATAAAAAATTAGAGATTTTTTGCTCTCTTATCTTTTTCTATTTGATTAATCTATTCATATAACTAATTTCTTTTTTTTTTTCTTTGTTTGCCATTTTTCTATTCCACTTAACAAATGTCACCCAAAAATTCTGGGTTTGATCAGGAGTGTGCATAGACTATAAAGGATAGGAATGAAATAAGTCAGAGATGGTTAGCCAGAAATGCGCTTTATACTTTGAGAGAATACTCTGATTCTAGAAAACCGGTCAAAAAACTGGTGATGTACAAAAAAGATAATGTCACTAAAGACTTTTATTGAAGAACTGGAATATTCAAGATGAAACAATATTAGCAAGTTATTCCAGAAAGTACAAAATATCCAGAAGCTGAAAAAGGTCCGCTATGTGTTATATACATGATTGCCAGACAGAATGTCTGCAATGAGCATATTCTCCCAGATTCAGAAGACATTGAAAAAATAATTTTCAAACTAAAGAACTGAAAATCACCTGAAGCAGATAGTCTACCAGCGGAACTGTTCAAGAATGCTGGAAGTGAACTCAACAGGACTATTTTTCTGTTTACCTTTGTAGACAATTAAATTATCTTTTAAATGGGCATCTAAATTGTTTCAGAAGATGTATATTGAGCTATAAAAAAGCTAAACAAAGGCGAACCAGTCTCAATAGGAACATGCACCTACTTTAGAATAGGGTAATGTGGAGCAAGTGTGCATTCAATTTTACAATGTTGACTTTACAGGACTGTAACATTTTTATTTTTTTAAGTTACATTTTCCTCTTTTTGTAAAAATGTTCCTTAGAAGGCTAGGTATGCTTAAATATTACATTCAAGCATATGTTTCAACCTCATCCATTTTGATAAGATTGATAATTTAATTGAATAGTACTTACTAGGCAGTTGCCCTCTGTCTATCATTTGCAAAATGTCTACTAGCCAGGCCAGACCTTATCTTCCACCTGACTTTAGAAGTGATGCATTCCTCAAAATTCATAACCTTAGTCTCCCAGGAATTAGAACATCAAGCAATATGGTAGAAGCGTTTCTTCTGGTCCACTATGAACAAGGATATTACAGAATGGGCAAAATGCTGCATAACTTGTCAAAAATCGTTTCCAGTACATCCTTGCTCGCCATGCATGTCTATGTCTGCATTATCCATACCCATCACCCACACTTCTTCAGTTCTGTCAGTCCGTATCTAACCTTGAAGGAATCTATGCGTTTTAACAATGTTTAAGATCGAATACCGTGCGGTTATTAATTTCTTGTATAAAGAGGGTCTGCGCTAATTAAAGAGCACTTGGATGATGTGTGTGGGGAGTCCACTGTAAAAGAATGGGCAAAATTATTTAATTTAGGAAGAAAAAGTCTGGATGATGACCCGCGTCCTGGTCGGCCATTGGAAGCTGTCACTTCTGAAACAATCCAACTTGTGGAAGCTGAATTGCTGTCTGATCGGAGGCTGAAGACCAAAGAAACAGCAGCCAGATTAGGGCTTTCAAAAACAAGTGTTCTGAAGATTATTAAAGAACATTTGCATATGCAAGGTGAGTGCAAAATGGGTTCAAAAATTCTTTCGGCTGCCTAAAAAAAAGGAACGTGTTCGCTGCTGAAATGAATTTTTACGTGGATGTAATGCTGACCCAACAAATTTCTTGGATTCAATTGTAATTGGGGATGAGACAATCGTTCTATACTATGACCCACTCATCAAATTGGATTCCATGGAATGGAGGACTGCGGATTCCAAGAAATCTCCCATCCACCCTAGAGCCCAGACTTGGCCCCAAGCTATTTATATCGTTTCTCAAAGTTAAAATATGACCTTCGTGGGAGGAGATTTAACACCGACGAAGAAGTCCAAGCAGCGGTGGAAGAACATTTTTCTAACAAAGAAGAAAATTATTTTTTTCATGATATAGAACGGTTGCCTAAGCACTATATTATGTGTGTAGAACTTAGAGGAGAATATATTGAAAAACAATAACACCAGTTTTTTTCTTTCACCTTTCCTTGTTCTTCATGCTGGAAACTTATGGACCTTACTACGTGTAAACAGTGGATCTGTCGATTCGGAGTGCCTACCTCCATTACTATCGACCAGGGCCGGCGGTTTGAATCCAACCTATTCTTTCAGCTCAAAACACTCCTCGACATTCTCACCGCTATAGAACGACAGCATGCCACTCACAGTCAAATGGCTGCATCGAACGATGACATAGAACTCTTAAATCTGCCATTACAGTTCATATGAACAGTTCTAATCGGTCAAAAGTCTTATCCACGTTACTGTTAGGCCTACGTGCCAGTATACGGGACGACACCTCTTCAAGCATAGTTGAAGCCCTCTACGGATGTCTCATCCGATTACCAGGCGCATTTCTGGAAAAAAACTCGAATAAATATGGTCCACACAGTGTACTGCAGGAACTCAAAAAACATCTGGCCAACATAAGACTTGCTCAATCACGCAAGTCGACCAGGAAAACCGTCCACAAGGAACTTTAAACGTGCAGCCATGAGTTCATCAGAGAAGATTGCGAAAAGCGACCTCTGGTGCCACTTTATTCTGGACTGTGCAAAATTCTTAACCGCCAGGAAAAATACTTTATAGTCGAATTCCCGGGCCGATCAGCTAACATATTTGCAGACCGATTGAAGCCGGTCGGCATTTTTATTGGAGGAAGACGATCAGGAACTTCCACCCAAATCTATCTTAAAAAACCGTCAGAACCATTAAAAAGCGAGCAGGTTAGTCTACAAAACAACACGAACGATCAGTTACAAGGGGACTGAGAATAAATACTTCTCGGATGAAACTCAACCCTCCACGAAGTCCGGTGGCTAAGTCCCTCCGTTTGTGGATTCCTATGTACAGATCTAAAAGCGAATACCTCTCAGGCTGTGCCTCTTCTCCCCACTAAGTCAAATAAAGAACACCTTCCGTTAGCTGCTACCATCCTACGATGTTTAAGTCCAATACCCTTAGCATCGCTGATCGTAAGTAGCGTTAGTTGACCCTTCGATACATTGATCATCCGCTCTAGTCATCTACTATATTCGTCCAGCTATTCTTAGTTATATCTGAATAGGTATTGTTCGAGACCTGGTTATTCCAAAACCCTAACCACGACTTATTGAAAAAATAATTTCTCTTTTAATTCACTTGTCCGTAGTTGCCTTGACAAAACATGATAATAAGGATAAGTGTACACCAAACACACTTGTCACACAACAGAGATCTATACTTGCCCCTACTAGTAAATCACAAAGTATTTTGAAAAACAGCTTCTTTAGGCTACGCTTACGGCAAAAAAAAAAACTAAAAATAATAATAGCTTACTGATAGATAAACACCGATACAGCTGTAATTCAAAAGCTGAAAGACAACTTTATCAACAGTTTGGAGGTAATATTTTTAAAACTCGTTATACTTCACCTTTCGTGCCTGATTTCTGAAACATCAGTTTTCAGATATTGCATACAGAATACTTGAATTAGTGCACAGCCATTAGGGACCAAAAAACTTTTAAAAAAAAAAAGCAACGAATTCGGTCCGCCAATTTAAGAGATAATCATGCCACAGACAGACAGGCAAACCAATGGCTGAAAATACTTTTTTTGGACTCAGGGAGCTTTACTCTGAAACGCATAGATCCTGTTTGCAATATTTCCCTTACCCAGTAGCGACAGGAAAAGAAAAGCATGGCTACAATGTCTAATAATCCCCATCTTTGCTAATGATAGTCCGATTTAGATGATTTTTTTTTTAGAGAATTCAATTACCTTTCAAATAATTAAATGCGAAATTTACAATACAATTTATTTATGGTTGCTGCTCTGTTTATATGGGTCGTAGTGTGATGTTATAAAGCCTCAAGCCTTCCTCGATAAACGGTATGTCTAACGCAAAACTATTTTTTTAAATCGGGCAGGTTGTTTTTTAAATGAGCGCTTTCATACAAACTTTAGCTTTATATAATAGTAGACGAAGTCATGACAACGAAACGTATACAAGTTGGACACTTTTCTCTTAGCAATTGAGTCTGGCTTGAGCCGGTGACAGAGGCAGATCGGGTCCACGCTTCCCTTTTCTAGATTGATTAAAAGGCATCCGTTGGATTTCAAAATTTGCATGGGCGTGGAATCGAAGAAGAAGGATTGATGTAGAAAATTTCACAAAAATCGACCAAAGATCTTGGCTGGGAATAGGAGGCAAAGAAAGCGGCGAGTGACCAGACCAGGGTCTTCTTATCAGAGGTACGGTACCAACCTGAAGACCCCCACCTCTCTTCGGGAGCAGCAGCTCGTTCAAGGTCAGTGTCAACTTATCAATCCCGGACCTCTGCCATCGAAGGAGCCAGGCTTTTATTGTGATTTGTAATTTTTAATCATTAATCATCGATCACTTTCGTTTTGTCTCTTTTGTTTTATTGTTATTATTAATATTGTTATTACTTATTTATTTATTTTTTCTTTTGTTGAGGGACGGAAGTGTTTGAATATTGCTTGTCATTTTTTTTTTTTTTTTTCTTATCTCTCAAAATAATGTATACATCCTCTTTTCCAGTATTGAAGAAAGGGCTATATTTATATTTATCGGTGGATTGGCGCACACATGTATATATTTTTATATAATAATCAAAGTGTTGTTGCACTATTTATTAATATTTTACCATATTTATATATTTTATAATATATCTATATATTTTTATATTTTTAGCGTATTCATTTATTTTCTTTAACCTATTTATATACTTTTTAACCCATTTAGATATTATAAGCCTATGTATATATTATTTTTAATTATTCATATATTTTTTAACGCTTGTATATATTATTTTAACCTATTTATATATTTTAGCCTTTGCATATATGTTTTTTTTAACCTATTTATATATTTTTGAACCATAGACATGGTTTTAAACGTATTTATATATTTTAGCCTAAGTATGTGTTTTTTAAACCTATTTAAATATTTTTAACCCATAAATATAGTTTTAAACATTTTTCTTTTTCTTTGGCATACTCAGATATTTTTAACTTAGTCATTTATACATGCTATATATGCATATATGTTTTATCTGATTAGTGGTTGTTTTTTCAACTTTCAGATGTTTTCAAGTACTAACTGCTATACCATGCAGGTGTATTAGCCTCACTAAGTATTAATATATTATTGCTATTACTGAAAGATATGGACCTAAATCGACACAGCTCCAGAGGGGTGGAAATAGGTCAGACGGTATGGGTTCTGAGATCTGGTGGCCCGGTCCAGGAAGCAGTAGTGGCCTCTGTGATGTCTGTGGCTGCCGCGGGAGGCGGCGAAAAAAAGTTTGTCAAGGTGGAGTGGAAAGACGGTGAAGACCAAGTGTTGGGCAAAACAGTCCCTATTGATGACGTATTTCCACGTTTGCCCAAGTTTCCACTGGCAACCAAGGTGTCTGACGATGAATTGAAGGAAAATAAACAGGATCCTTCATCAAGATCTAAGGATAAAGTTTGTCCCATATGTGGGCTAACCTTTAAAGGCGATAGAGGTCTCGGAACCCACATAGCAAAGAAACATCCCAGGGAGGCAAACACCAACAAATTAAAGGGCTTATTAAATAACGAAGGAAAAAACAAGAATGGAGAGGATGAGGCTAATAGTGCGAAAGAAGAAATTGCAAGATGGTCGGCTACCTTCCATAATTTGCTAAATGATGATAATCTCAATACTGCGGATTTCGACAAAGCGGTGGGAGACTTCTTGAAGTTCCTTAAAATTATTAATACGGAATTACCTGGCCCACAGCACCCTGCCATTAAATTCTACAGAATAAGGAAAAATAATAACGATATGGCTAGCAAGGGTGCGGGTAAAGTGTCGAATCCGCAGCGAGCTAACAAGGCGGATAGGAGCCGTCAGCAAGAGCAGTACCAATACGAGGTCGCTCAATACAATTATCATAATAGAAGAAAAAAAGTGGTACAAAATATTATGAATGCCGACGCTCCTAAGCAATGCCCTCTGAAGGTAGCCGATATCGAGACTCATTATAGGAGCCTCTTTAAAAATAAGAATCTCCGTAAACGTGCGGATTATGAAAAATGCGCCCCGCTGCCAAATCTAATGTCCATAGAGATTCAATCTGTGAAAAAAGGCATAAAATCTACATCATTGGACACATCGCCGGGGCCGGACGGAGTACTAATCTGCACAATCAAATACTTTGATGTGTCTCACATCATAAAAGTGATTGCGGAGATTATGCTGAAGGTGGCTTATGTACCAGAACCTCTTCGGCAGGGGCGCACAATCTTGGTGTATAAGGGTAAAGGAGATATAAAAATTGTATCTTCCTGGAGACCTATCACCATATACTCCATTGTGCGCCGTATCATAGAGAAGGTTCTGGACCACGAATTAAGAAAGCAGATAACCTTCAGCAAAAATCAAAGAGGCTTCATCAAAGGCCTACCGGGAGCACACGTCAGCGCTAGAATCATCGACGCAATCATAAAATACGCCAAACATAAGAAAAATGATTGCGCGGTGGTATTTCTTGACGTGGTTGGAGCTTTTGACAACGTTGGACACGAACACATTGTTAGCTCACTCGAGGCAAGAGGAGTGTCACCCGACTTGAAAAATGTGATTGCTGCTCTCCTGGGCACGAACACAATTAAAATCAGTGTCGGAGCCCACTCGACTAGTCAGATCAGTGTGCTGCGAGGAGTACCCCAAGGCGGACCCTTGTCGCCTTCGCTATTCAACCTGGCCATAGATCACATATACCGCGACCTGTGTGAACTAGAATTCTCTAAGCGGTTTGGTTATAACCTTAGAAGCGACCAAGAAGGTGTGGTCCTCACAGGGTTCGTGAACGACCAGGCTGTCACGGCGCGCGACAATGGTGCTGCGGAGAGAATTATTAACAGCATGCAAAGGATACTAGCGGAGATTGGTCTGGCTATAAACCCACAAAAAAGTGTGGAAATAGTGATGAACAAAGGAGAGCTTCAATCGACGACGCTATGCATTGAGAGCGGGGATGTCATCCAAACTGCGCAAGCAGATGATACCATCAAGTATTTAGGATGTACATTCTCGGGAGAACTGACATTTAACGAGGACGCGGTGACAAAATTAAATAGCAACCTCGATAAATTAGTGAGCTCTTGCTTGCTCAAACCGGAGCAGAAAGTCAACGTTGTCAACCAATATCTGTTCCCGGCACTTACATATCCTCTCCAGACTGCGCCCCTTACAAAGATACGCCCTGCGGTATTGGAGGGAATAGATATAAATATCCGCAGGAGCATTAAGGCCATCATCGGACACCCCGCTAACACCTCAACGGCGATGTTATACGCACCGAGGAGGTATAGAGGATTAGGACTGATCCGCTGTCAATGGGAGGCCCCTTTACAGCATTGGTCCATTGCCCAGCGACTGTCTAATGTGCCGGATGCCCTGTTCCAGTCAACATTTAATTACGAAACGGAAATAGCTGAATGTGCAGAAAAACTGAATGTTGATCAGGGCAACCGTAGTGTGAGAGCTCTACGACAGTCGCTGCGGGAAAATATGTTTGAAGAATGGGCAAATTGCAGGTGGCAGGGCGTTGGTGTTCGCCATTTCAAAGAGACTCCGAAAGCCAACAGATACATCTGCGAGAAGCAGGTTCTTTCGGGGTAGGAATGGTCCAACGCCTTGAAACTTAATATTAATTACGCACCCCTGCGTGGAGTACCAGGAGCCAGCGGACAGCAGAGAGAAGTTGGGTCCCTCTGTCGAAAATGCGGCAGAGAGTCTGAAACACCAGCCCATGTGCTGGAAAAATGCCCTAACAACTCCCTCCTCATAACACGCCGGCACCATAGGGTCAAGCATGAGTTAATAAGGCTCCTCAGAGAAAAGGACTTCGCCTGCTTTGACGAGGTCTATTGTATTGATACGGACGGATCCGCGAGGTATGCTGATATTGTCGCATTCCCTAGGACCGGAAAGACAGCATTGGTCCTGGATCCGACCGTAAGATTTGAGGGAAATGATCCTGATCAGGCAGGTGGAGTGGAAAGGGAAAAAAAAGACATATATGATAAATGTATCCCTATCCTAAAAGAAAAATTCCGCGAGACCTTCGGAGAGAGAGAGTTCACCGTGAGAGGTCTCTGGTTTGGGTCTCGTGGAACAATACCGAATAGAACGGAGAGCTTTTTGGAAGACCTAGGTGCTAATGCTGGGGATATTGCGGTGTTGGCCGAAAGCATTATTCTGGACTCCCTGGGGATTATCCACCATCACCTGCATGGTAGGTAGATGGGTCTATTTATCATTTGGGATTGTTTGTATATGTATATATATTTATTTATTTATTTATTCTCCTGTACTGTTGATCTATATATGTGTGCGTTCGGACATTGATGGTTGATTAGTTTCATAAATTTTCAAATTGTCTAGAGTTTATATACTGGATTAAGAAGGGGTTGATTGTGAACTGGAAGGGAGAATTATGGAGAGGTGAGAAGGTAGTTGGATGGATGAAAATAAATAAGGGATAGAAAAATAAAAATAAAATGGTGTGTAATCAAATACAGACGAAAAGTCTATGAAATATGTGTATGAATGGAAGAAAAAAAAGAAGAAATAAATGTAAAATTGTGTATATATAAATATTTTATCCACTATGGATTGATTAGTATGCTGTGTATTATAGCAACCCAATGTAATTGGGCAGCATTGATTTTTAATAAATCATTTCTCTCTCTCTACTCCTCCATTCGTATAGGCCGTAGAGTGATGTTATAAAGCCTTCCTCGATAAACGGTCTATCTGATCCAGAAACGACTTTTCAAATCGGACAGGTAGTCCTGAAATTAGCACGTTCATACAAACAAACTCTTTAACTTTTATATAGCCAATAATATGGATGTGATAACACTAAAGTAGAACTACCTTGAACTAAGGCGTATGACGTTGTTATAGAGGCTTTTGTTTATTTTGTAAATTTGAATATATCAAAAGAAGAAAAAAGGATCGCGATGAATAAGTTGAAGGATATTTATAAAAATGGCATTGATATTTGTAGGTACTATTGAAGAGGAATTTGACTATTTTTAAATATTTTTAAAAGTAAATGAGGACACCATAAAAACCACGCCAGACATTAATCGAGCAGCTAAGAAATGTCTAGAACATTTCCGAATGTTGAAATATTATTTAACGAACCTCTTATCTAATGCGTCAGGAGAACCTCTGTAAGTTTGCTCCTTATCTGTTCCAAAATTTTCGAAAAACTCTTATACAAAAGATTAATTGACATTCTTACAGAGAAACAAATCATATCTGAACATCAATTAGGATTCCGCTCTTTACACTTCACCATCCACCAATTACAGACCGTATTTCAACAGCCCTAGAGCAAAGACATTATGCCGCTGGTGTATTTCTTGATGTAGCTCAGGCATTTGACAGTCTGGCACGAAGGACTTCACTTTAAACTGGAATCACTTCTTCCTCCGATATACTATCTCATCCTTTTTCTTTACTTTCCAACAAGTTCTTAGCTATACGACAAAGTACAGAAATCTCGTCTATCCGGCCAATTAAGACCGGTGTACTTCAAGGTTCGATTCTTGCACCGTCTCTATACATACTATATACACATTATGTCATTAACACTCTCACAGTAACCAACGCTGACAATACAACCATTCTTACTGCATACCAATTCTACTCAAATTTCACTGACACCCCAAATTACCTAATGAAAATTCCGAAATGTTTAAACTTTGGAAAATCAAATTAAATAATTAAAAATCTCAGGACATCACAATCATACTTCGACACGACACATGCCCTACAATCGATATAGATATCCAGCCAGTTTCGTAAACTAACTCGGTAAAATAGGCCGCGGTGCATATATACTGGGTTAAAAAAAAAACTCGATAAATACTTAGGACTGACCTTTGATAGAAGGATGACATGACGCCTTACTTTGAATAAGTGTCTAAAACTTCTGCTCTCTCTATTTCAATCTCTGTTATTTTATGACAACTTAGATTGGTAAAGAAAGGATATAGGTGTGAGCAATTGTTGCAGAAGTTGTAAACGTCCCTTAGGCAAGTAGAAAACCCTTAGGCTGAGGAGAGAAGCGGTTTCCATTCCGTACAGTATAACCGGTTTGACGATCGAATTGTAGTGCCTTATCTTCGAGTTTGTTGACAGGCTCCTTTTATTATATAAATTGCTTGTCGCGAAGCTTAGTCTTTCCAATTTAGTTATTTTTTCTTTTATGCTTTCTTTATCCGACCCATTACTACCTATAATTTTCCCCAGGTACTTGAATTTATTTGTTACTTTAATTCTCCTGTACTTTGTCTCTACTATTTTCTTTTGAAAGTTTCTATCTGTAGTCATTACTTTCGTTTTCTCAAACGATATCTGTAAATCTGTCTTTGCAGCTATTTCCTTTAAAGTGTTTAACTGCTCTATTGCTTCGCTTTCAGTCTCCACCATTAGGGCCAGATCGTATGCGTATGCCAGGCATCTTACTTTGATGTGTTTATTTTTAGTCCCTATCGTTGCTCTTCCACATTTCCTTCATGATTTTGTCTAAGACTGCGTTAAACAGTACCGGGGAGAGGCTATCGCTCTATCTGAGTCCTGTACTTATTTGGAAGGGATTACTGATGGATCCCTGAAACTTGATCCTTGATTCCGTGTCAGTGTCAGTTCTATTAGTCTTCTTGTCTTTCCATCCACTCTATACTCCTCCAACACTTCCAGCAGTGTTTTTCTGTCTACCGAGTCATATGCTTTTTTGAAGTCAACAAAAGAGGTGTAGAGATTTTTCTTTGCTTTTGATTTGTAGTAATTTATTAACAGTTTTAGGCTCAGAATTTGCTCTTGACACGATCTACCTTTCCTGAAGTCTCCTTGATATTCTTCTATTTGGTAATCTATTTGTGGGTTCAGCCTGTTAAGTATCGCTTTAGAGAAAATCTTATAACTGGCAGATAGCAGGGAAATTCCTCTGTAGTTGTTGGTATCCGTTTTTGGTCCTTTTTTATGCAGGGGATGTATTAGAGCGGTTTTCCATTCTTGTGGGATTTTTTCTTTTATCCAAATGTTCATCATTAGTTCCGTGATTCTTTTTCTGAAATCATCTCCTGTTAATTTCCATATCTCCACTAATATTCTATCTTCCCCCGATGCTTTGTTGTTCTTTAGTGCTGCTGTAATAACGTCTATTTCTTCATCATCCGGTGGATCTGAGTCTATTTTTTCGTTGGTATTTCTTTGTGTTACCAGTCTTTCTTTGGGCTCCTCATAGTTGAGTAGTTTTTCAAAATATTCGGCTAAGACATTACTGTTTTCTTCACTAGTTTGTGCCAGTGTCCCATTTTCCCTTTTCAGTACTAGAACAGTGGGGGTGTACCCTTTTATTCTTTGTTTGAACGCTTTTTAGAATAGTCTTATATCGGTCTTTCTGAAATTTTCTTCCATCTCTTCTAGCTGTATGTTGAAGAATTCTCCTATCTTTCTTCTTAGTACTTCTTGCGTTATTTTTCTTTACTCACACATAAATCAACTTTATAAACATACATTCGCGATTTTTTTTTTTATTGAGGAAATACCTACCAGCATGTGTATATATAAATATATATATATATATATATATATATATATATATATATATATATATATATATATATATAACTCTAAAAACTCTGAATAAAACGTTTATCTAAGCCTACTTATATACATATAACTCTTAAAACTGAACTTTCAAAAATCAACTTATTGTTGAAATCTTGTAAAAGTTTAAATTTTACCAAGTTCATATTAAAATTTTTCATCATCTATTGAATAAATAGGATTTTTTTTTTAAAACTATTGTTAGCATGATTATTAAAATATTTACGAGAAATGTATTTATGTTAGAAGATTTCGTCCACATCCGTGTGCGCTTTCTGAGCGTTGTCTTGTGTTGTCTAGTCATCAAACAAGTATGACTGGAAATAAACGTAAGGTAAGTAAAAGGAATAATTGAATTTGCATTGGTATTATTTTATTATTAAAACATTTTAATATATAACTGTTCCTTGTTAAATATATAACTTTTGGTAGTATTAATTATGCTAACATTCAAAGGATATAGAGTTGAGTTGACTTAGGTAGCGCTTAATTTTATAGAAAAGTGAATCAACAGGTAAGAGTAGAAGTGGAATAAGATTGACTTGTGTGAAAAAGTTACAAATCCTTCATACCTAACTAAGCGGATAAATTATTTTAATGTTAATGCTTAGTAAAATATAGATATTAAAGGCAGAATTATGTCAGATAATTGCAATTCATTTCAAGTACTTAAAAAAGAGTGTTGAAGTTAAGGCTTATTGTTTCATATTTAGTTGTCCCATGATACAAATTAAATTTCATAGTTTATCGTGTTCTATATTAATTGTTTTATTTTTGTAGTTATAAGCTTCATTTTTGATTGAACTTCAATAAATTGAAACATCATGAATATTCAAATGATTACCAAAATTCTGAAATATGAACTTGTTGATCATTGCACTCATACACTGTTTTCCTCTTATCACCTTCTTGCAGAATATGTGCTGAAAAGAATTGTTAAAATTTATTATTTGGCTGTATAATTTTATCTAATTGGTGAAAATTGTTATTTGTGTTTAATTATTGAGTTATATTATCATTTTTGGCAATGATTCAAGTGCAAGCTCTATTATTCTCAGAAATGCTTTTGGATCTCTCTTGAAAAGTATATCATTAAGCTTTATGCTTATTGACCAATATTATTTAATTTTTTTATATCATTTTATTGAATTATAAATGATCTAACCATATCCCTCAGAATTTTCTTATTCTCTTTATTAAAGATTCTGCTTTCTTTATGTAATGCATTAAGGTAATCGTGATGAAACTCATTACTTATTCATTGTAAAATTTTGTCATGAGTATGGTACATCTGATAACACAATGCTGTCATCCTGCCAAGTAATGATCTGATGTAGACATTGATTTTGATAACTGGGCAAGCCCCTATGCATTGTGGGAAAGACCTATGCTGCTTCTCCCATTACCTGTAAGTAATGGGATGCAAATACTAATGAAGTTAAAAACATACTCCTTTTCATTTTTGCATTCTAAAAAATTTCAAACACTTACTTTTTCATATGAGATTTTAAATATTTGATGAACAATAATGAATTATAATTGTATTTGCATTGAAGTATATAAAAATGGAAATGGGGAAACTGATTTGGTTTTAAGAATTGTATACTCTTAATCAATTCAATAGGTAGTTAGTTTAATGAACTATTTTGAAAACTATTTATTGGCAAATAACACTATTTGTGCAGTAGCTAGAATCCTCTCCTCAAATATGGCAGGTCTTATCTGGAGGTCATTGTTTCATAATTTTCTTTCTTAGAGTGTTAGCAATAATATTGTGGAGTTTTATCGAAGGCACCTTCTGTATCAGCGGAGATATCTGTTACGATTTCTTTTTGGCCCAGTGATTTTTCAATCCTTGAGACCATGTTATGCCACAACCTTCCAGGATTTACCTGTTTGATATACAAATTGATTTGTATGTATTACAGATTTTCTCAGCGTCTGTTCCCTAATATGTCTTTCAACAATCTTTTACAGTGTCTTCATTAAATGGGATGTGAGGCATATTGGTCTAAAGGCTTTGGGATTTTCCTAAAATTCTTTTCCTGGTTTGGTTTTGTTCTACGCTTAGGATGTTCTCTATCTAGTGGGAATACAATCAAATGCCACACTGCCTCTGAAGAGTACTATTTTGTTTATATTTTATCAGTTGTTGGATCATCTGCAGTAATGCCGGAAATATGCCATAAGTATCAGCTGGTTTGAATGGAGCAAATAAGTTATTTGTCTATTCAATTTTGACAATGTAAATGTCATTGGCTTTGTCCCACTTGTCCTTGCTAGCACTGTAGCAGTTTATAGTGAGATTTGCTCCGTTTGCCTACAATATCTCAGTGTGGGAAATGTGATTACCCGATGATACCCAAGGTGTCCTTTTCATTGTTGTGCATTTTTCTCCAGCTTTCAATGCCCCCTAAATTCCTTGACTAGTTTGCCTGGAGAGAATTTTCTTAGGCTCAGGTTTTGTTGCACCTTTTGGTTCCTCCTTTCCACTTGCCATAACCTTTATGCTCTGCCCTGACTTTGATGTGTAATGTTGTTTTCTGGGTAAGTCCTCGTTGCTTCCATGACTAGGAGCCCAGTCAAGAGGGATGTCCAAATGTTAATCTTTAGATCCCTTCTCCATGAGTTTATTAAGTGACCTGTTTTTAATGGTCTGGAGGCCATAGCCCACTTGTATACTCTGTGCCTTCAGATTGTCAAGGTTGGTCTCAGGAATTCTTAATGTGGGATAGCATCCTTTCATCATTAACTTCATGTTGTGACGGTTCCAGCTGCAAACGCTCTCTATTTCACCATTTTTTGTCCTAAGTCTCTATAATAGTGCTTCTTCCGTCAACTTTTGGCCAAGAAGAATGATTCCACTTTTGTAATTTTTATGAGTTTCCTGCCATCACCAGTGCGGAGAGTATACCCTCCCCAATATATATTTCAAGATTGATTTTTGAAAACCAGGTCCTAGAGGCCTCCTTGTAAGACATGATGTAGTCACCGTTTTACAGCTAACTCCACTGAATAATAGGTGATCGCCTCTTGTCTTGTATATTTTGTTCAGTTTGTCTCTTATATCTTTATGTGCCTCACACTACTGGGACCGTTGTGTTTTTCGGAGAGTTGCTAGGCACTATCGCAACCCGATGCCCTCATGCAGCCTTGGCATACTTCTGAATTTGCCCTTCTCTCCCCTTGGTTTCTTTGCTACAGATGCAGAGAACCCAGGTGAGTTTCTAGGTCTTTTATCTGTGTTCTGTCTTTGCTTTGGCAACTGCTTTTTGGACTCTACTCCCTTTGCTGCCGGTTCCCATCAGACCGGCAGCTGAAATTTCAAAAGTTATGCCGAGGCTGCAAGCGGGCATAGGGTTGTGATAGTGCCTAGTAACTATCCGCAGACCAACTGATTGTTGCTAAGACCGCTTGCAGCCTTGGCATAACCTTTGAATTTGCCTTCCACTTCCCTTAGTTTCTTTGTTACAGGTGCAGAAGTCCCATGTGAATTTCTATTTTTTTTTTATCTTTGGTCTGCCTTCAATTTGGCACCTGTTTTTTGGCTCTACTGACTTGGGTGCTGGTTCCGATGGGAATCTTGCAATTTTAGCTGCCAGTTCTGAAGGCACAGAACATACAAGTGGGCTATGGCCTCCAAACTTCTAAAAACAGGCCAACTCCTATAAACCCATGGAGGAGGGAACTAAGGATTTGCATTAGGGCATCCCTCTTGACAGGGTTCCCACTTATAGAAGCAACTTGGACTTAGCCAGAAAACAATATGAGGTAGTGGTGAGGAGGAACCAAAAGTGCACCTTTTGTGCAGGTGTTGCTCACAAAACCTGAGCCTTAGAAAATTCTCTCCAAACAAACTGGTCAAGGAATTTAGGGGACATTGAAAACTGGAGGCAAATTCACAACAATGAAAAATGACACTTTGGGTGTCCTCGGGTAATCACATTTTCCAGACTATTCACATTTCTCAGATTGTGAGATATTGAAGAGAAATGGAGCAAATCCCACTATAAACTGCTAGTGCTAGCAAGGACAAGTGGGACAAAGCCAATGACATTTACATTGGCAAAATTTAATAGACAAATAACTTATTTGCTCCATTCAAATCAGCTGGTACTAATGGTATATTTCCGGCATTACTGCAGAAGATCCAACAAGTGATAAAATAATCTAATAAATATAAATAAACTCTTTAAGAGGCAGTATGGCATTTGGCCATATAACCACTAGATGGAGAACATCCTAAGCGTACTACATAACCAAACCAGGAAAAGAATCTTAGGAAAATCCCAAAGTCTTCCCATCAGAACAAGCAGATAAAATTGCAAGATTCCCATCGGAACGAGCCCCCAAGGCAGTAGAGTCCAAAAGGCAGGTGCTAAAGTAAAGATAGAACAAAATTTCTTTTTTTTCTCATATTTTATTCATGCCATTGTTTAATTATTTTTTTGTCTTTGTGTACATTTTTTTTTTGTTCAATTTCTTATTCATCATATATTTGTAGCTATAGTATCTTCCCTCTAAATACCATATATTTTTAGCTACAGTATCTTACATCCAAATACCTTATATGTTTCTATCTCCTCTCCAATATGTCTAGCATCCTAACATCCTGTCATGTTAATAATCCTTATCAGCTCATTACGACGAATTTCTTCAGTATTTTACTCATAATTTTTACCATTCTATAGCAGTCTCCTAAACATGGCTTAACTCCCACATCTCATCCTTTGCTGTTTCTCTACCTGATTATTTCTTGATCCGCCATGACCGGACTGGTGGAGGTGTGGGTCTTTCTGTCCATAATAGCCTGAAATCTTGAATCCTAGATACCCCATTCTCTCTGATTATCTACACATAGAATTCATTTTTGTCGAAATTGCCTGCAATGAACATCCACTACTATATGTTGTGGTCTATCGCCCTCCTTTGGTTCCTTTTGACTCATTCTTTGAATCAACCCTCTTCAATTATGTCCCATTCTACAAAACATAATAATTTCTGGCGATATTAACACCAATCTCCTTTTGGACTCTAACGACAGAATCTACTTCGAAAATCTCTTCTCCCTCCATCTCATCATTGTTCCATTTTCTGCTACCCACCATACCTGCTGGTCCGATGGACCTTCATGTTATCGATTCAGCGCAGAATCATGTTTCCTCTTCTCAACTTCCTGTACCGTTCCTTTCCTCTCACAACCTCATCCAAATATACAACATACAAACCCCTGTGTTCCTCCCTAAAACCATAACTTTCTGTAACCTAGACGCCCTCACCCTTGAAAGCATCTTAACCTATTTTGAAACCCTGTACTGGAGTGGTATCTATTTCTGTTCTTCCATCGATTCCATGGCTCACATCCTCACCTCTAAACTGATTAGTATCCTTGATTCCCATGCCCAACTTAAAACTATACCTTCCGCTACCCGTCTACTTCTTGGATGTGTCATGAAATTAAAGATGTTCAGAAGAGACATGAGGCAGCCCGTAGACGCTTTTGCTGTACAAGGCTAGCAGATGACTTACAAGCGTTCAGGGCGCTCCGAAATTTGTTACACACAACTATTAGGTGTGCAAAATCCAACTACTTTCACGATTTCTTTTCTTTAGCTCCTGATCCTAAATCAAAATGGCAACTCCGTCATAAACTCTCTCTATGCAAACCCTCTTCCTCAGCTCTATTCCCAGGTTCACCCGATGAATTAAATTGATACTTTTTATCTCCTTTCTTTAACACTTTTCCACTCTCTTCTTCCTGTTTTTCCTTAGTACCATCATTTAACTCTGATAACTTTTATTTTTCCTACATCTCTCCTTTTTCCTTATTTCCTCTATAATGAAAATTCCACACCAGCTCCACTGGGTTTGATGAAATTCCCGTTAAATGGTTAAAATTATGCCTCCCTGAAATCTTACCAGTTCTCCTCTTCATATATAATTTTTCTCTCCAAAATTCAATATTTCCCTCCTCTTGGAAAAAAGCCTTAGCCCATCCCATGAACAAAACTTCCATCCCCATGAGCCCTAAAGACTTTTGTCTGATTTCCATCCTGTCTAATCTTTCCAAACCTCTAGAAAGAATTGTTTAGTCTCAAATATCCATTTTTCTTGAAAAATCCAATCTACTTGATCCTCTGCAATCTGATTTCTGACCTGGCTTCTCCACTCAATCCATTCTCATCAAAATCGCCAGTTAGTTACATACTGTTATGGACAAAAAAAAGCTAACCATACTAATACTACTTGACTTTTCCAAAGCTTCTTTTTACCAAATTAAAATCAAAATCCTTCTCCAACAGTGCTATTCGCTGGTTTCAATCCTTCATTTTCGACCGGACACAAGCAGTTTCCATTCCTTATAAACCTCTATGTTCCTTCCTTGTCCTGCCCTCTGGAGTAGCCCATGATTCAAGCAATTCACCAATCCTTTTCAATTCCTATATCAATGATCTTTCTAATTCAATTCACCACTGTTCCCAACACAAATAACCTGACGATTTCCAAATCTACTTATCCTTTCCTCCTTTCGAATTATTAGTAGCGTTTTCCAATATCCAGGTAGATCTTGATAGGATCAGTGCCTGGGCAAACCTGAATAGATTAAGGTTAAACATTATGAAAACTCAGGCTTGTGTTAAAGGTTCTAACTCCCTCCTCAGATCTAATGTCACCTTCCCTACTTTAATCCTAAATAATGACCCCATCGCGTATAATGACTACATCGAGTATTACTATTGACCAAACCTTGTCTGGAAATCTCACATTGCCCAAAGCTTCTAGTTTCCTCACTTATTTTTTCCCACTTTGGCTATGGTAATGTGGTAAATGGTGGCCTCTGGATCGTACTTGAGGACAGATTGAAGCGAATCTTGAACTGCTTTTTAAGATTTGTCTTCAGTACCGGTCCGTTGTTTTCTTTCTTTATGGCGAGATAAAGTGGCTCTTCCCCTCCATCTGGCAACAATATTTCCTCGGATCTTCTCTATACCAATCCATCAACTCCCAGCCTCCTTCCTACATCTACAGACTCCTATAATTCAAATCCTCAGTCCACTCACTGGCAACAAGATAGCACCTTTCTGACCTCTATACTCCCTCCCACAGAACCAAAACATTCGAACATTCCTTTCTTGCCCGCTCCACTATCCTCTGGAATTCCCTCCCTTCTAGTATCCGTCATGCTTCTTCTCTATCCTTACTCAAATTCCACCTTTTCCAACAACTCCTCACTTCCCAAAAAGATGTATAAGCAAAAAAAAAAAATTTAATTTAAGGTAAACATTGTGATCTGAAGTTTATGATGTTTAAGTGGAAATTTATAATTTACATTTTTCTCTCCTTATACTTTTTTCTTTTTCATTTTTTTGTCAATACATGTATATTTTTTTAAGTGAAGAAAGAATTCATTATTTTTTAATTTATTTTTAATACTATTGATGTAAAAACTTCTATACTTTCATTATTGTAGTTTTTTTGGCCAGGTGTGGTTTACTTCATATCTGTTCATCTTTGTTATTCTGAAGGGACTTAGTCCCAGAATAAAGCAAATTTTCCATCTATAAAAGATCTAGAAATTCTCCAGGGTGGGACTTCTACACCTGTAGCAAAGAAAGCAAGGGGAGTGGAAGGCAAATTCAGAAGTTGACGGAAGAAGCTCTATTAAAGGGACTTTAGGTGTAAAACTACGAACTAGAGGTCATGTACAGCTGGAAGTTCCACTATCTGAAGTTAATGGGCAAGGATTCTATGCCATACTAAGAATTCCTGAGGTCAATCTTGGCAGTCTGAAGGTACAGGATATGCAAGTGGACTATGGCAACTTCAAACACCTAAAGAAACATGCCACTTAATAAACGGATAGAGGAGGGACCTGAGGATTCGCATTGGCAGGGCTCCCATATATGGAAGTAACGAGGACTTGTCCAGAATACATCATTACATATCAATGTCCGGGCAGAGCATGATGATGGTGCAAGCGGAGAGGAGGAATCAAAAGGTGTAGCAAAACCTGAGCCTAGAAGAAGAAAAAACCTCACCATAGTCATTGTATGGAAACTTGCCCTCATGTGTAGAACACTAAAAATAATGATGAAAACGGTGCAGATTAATCTATACCACTTCATTGCTCTGTGTGGAGTAGATACTCATCCTTGGCTACTGGTTCTACTGGTATTGCTTTCTTAGCTGATGACCCCGTTGCATCAGACATTACGGCTGTTTACACATCCTGAGATGTGGAAGACATGTCAGACACTGATTGCAAGGAGGCCGCTACCAATGGCAAAAGAATGAAACACTGAACATACCTGTTTAATTGAACAGAAACAGATGCAATCTGTTTATTTGAAACAGTTTTTCTCGGTGTATCTGTGTAGTTAAACAGAAACAGATCTCTTCAACTACTTCACTGAAACTAACCTATAAACAGCAAGTTGACATTTTTAAACAGTTTGAATGTCTCCTATTACAATTACCATTTGTTTTTCTTATTTTTTTTTATCTATAACGGTACTTACTGACTTTCTTAATATGTTATGGTTTGCAATAAAAAAATAAATGTTAATTTGACCTTTTATCACTGGCAGTTATAAACAAACTAATTTTATTTATTTATTTTCTGACACAAAATTGATATTACAATAACAAGGACACAATGGAAAACAGAATATACAACATATTTCACGACTTTTTTTTAATGTGAAATTATAAATTTTTAATGTACTCAATAAATTTATTTAATAAACACTTTGTAGCATTGGACTTTAAATAATTTTTAAAATAATCATTTATAATTAAATTATGCAAAACAAAACCAGTAAATGCCAATAGGGGAGAGAGAAAAGTTCCTTACACAAAGTCATTTTAACAAATGCCTTAAAGTTTACTTAGGACATTTTCTCTATTATTAAAATTTTAAAAAAACAAAAAAAAACAGTGCTAATGAGAAGAGAACCAACATAACTTTTTTCTTTTTTGTTCCCCATAGTTTGAAACAGTTGTATCTGTTTTTTGAAAGTAACAGACAGTTGCTCTTTATTTTTTCAGTCTCTTTTATTGCATCAATGAATGCAATTTTTTTCTCTTCTGAGGTTCGAGTATGTTTTGTCCTAAGCATGGCCTCATTCTTCAGACTGTTGGATTGACTAAATTCATTGTCAAACCAGAGTGATCTCTCTATTTGATTATGGCTTATTTATTTCCTCTGCTATTTCATGGATAGATTTCTCAATGGCCAACCACATTCCATTAATATCTCTATCTTCTGTAGGTAGCGTATCAGAGAGCTTTTCATTAATTTTATTTATAAATTTGTGTTCCTGGATAATACAAGAATGAAAATAAAGTAGTTAAAACCAATAAATACTCAAAAAAAGATAATAGGGCCATACATAAGATTGTGGATGAAAGTGATGGTAGCTGGCTTAATAAGGAAATATTAAGTAAGAGCTTTTGAGCTCTGTATACTAATACTAGTATCAAAATACGTCCCAGATTGACCTTATACATCTCTCCATTGTAATTCTTCCTTTATTGGTGAAACTAAAAATCATTTCAAGAACTGCATATACTATAGCAAATTTACTATTGAATCTATTCTTGAATTATTTTCCATCCCCTTTCCAACTATGCCATAACCTTTATATATTTTAACGGGTCTCACATAGTTTTATTTTTTGTTTTCAATTTTTCTCCAGTAAGTTTCAGTTTTACAGCTCTAACAAAAATATGTCATTTCAGAATCCAAGGACATCAAAGACTTCACGGCAGAAGTCTTCCAAATTTATTAAAAATCAAAATAAGGACTGTTTAAGAAAAACTAAATGTGATTTGAACGAAGAGAATTCTTCTATTGAGGAAGAA
The DNA here is from genome assembly GCA_948150685.1 of Rhaphigaster nebulosa. NCBI lineage: Eukaryota > Metazoa > Arthropoda > Insecta > Hemiptera > Pentatomidae > Rhaphigaster > Rhaphigaster nebulosa. The sequence goes on along the minus strand of OX411308.1, from coordinate 133,435,980 downwards.
AGGCCAAGCTATGAAGATGAAACATATTTTGACCCGTTTCGTGTTAAGGTATTATATTTTTAAAACTATTGTTACTTTATTTAAAAAGAAAAAATTAACTTCTCTAAGACAGGATAACACTAAATTTGAAGTTGCTGCAAACACTGGAGACACCCTTCACTACACACTTAATTAATATAAAACATATTTTCATAATTTCAAAAATTCTGACTTAGTTGCTACATATTGGTTCCCTTATCCTCCCATATTGGCATTGATTAGTGAAATTAATTTTTTCACGTTTTATGTATCGATAAAATCCACGAAGTGGTTCATACTTGGTGAGGAAGTAAGATTTCTTGACCTACGGGTATAAAAAGAGTGATATCAGCATTCACACTGAAATTAAATAATTAATTAGACATTGTTTATTCTGAATTACAATTTTTATAGCCCTTGACCAGTGGTTACGAACTTGTAGAAGTTTGCAGACCCCTCAAGGCCAGTTTATCAATTCAAGTTTAAGCTCTACTTTCAACTTATAATGGTCATTACACCTTTATGACAACCGTCCTGCAACTTATCAAGCCCTACCTCTTTGGGCTGTGATCAGGCTAGTTTCCTGGGAGTTTTTTTTTTCCACCATATTGTCAGTTTTTTCAAATGTGCTATTTTGTAATGATTAATGTAATTAGTGTGGACTGCATGAGGGTTTGTGCATTTAGTAGGCTCACCCGTAGGTTGCCTATGCAAACAGTTTATTTTTTCTTTAGTTTATCATTACTATGCCTGCCATGCCCCACTGTACATATTATTCCTGTTGTAAATATTTGTATTAGCTTTTGTTTTTTTGCAGTGCATGTTATTTTTGTAGTTACCTTTTTTATTTTGTATTTAATGTTTTGTTTAATAAAGTTACATATTTTTTTCTCTCAACCTAAGTTTATTGAATGAACCCGGCAGAATCATATAAAACTAATCTTAGGCTTAAAAAAAAATTTGTTTGTTCAACTTTTGTATAATTTGGAAATACAATTTAAACTAGAGAACTCTACTGTTTAAACTGCAGATGATATTTAAAACCTGGCAGAATTTGTTGTGTCTGTCTTTCTCACAGCTCTTATCTCTCTTTTTTTGTAGCTATTATTGAGAGCTTTCATTATCATGGAAGAATATTAATATATTATTAAAGAAATTGGTATCCTATGGGTATGCAAAATCTGAAAGAAGGATTCTGGAGAAATACAGCTTGGCAAAGGATATACCCTGCTCTATTCAGGTGTTCCACTGGGTAACCAAGCAAAGGAGGGAGTTGGACTGATTTTTAAGGATGAGCTTTTCCAGAAAGTTCAAGATTGGAAACCGGTCAACTCTAGGATAATGTCTGGCAATGTCATTCTCCCAGTGTGAAAGGTTGCACTGGTCCAAGTCTATGCGCCAACTGAGGACTCGTGCATGCTGGAAGTGGAACAATTCTACAGTGACCTCATCCATGTAATTGAAAAAAATAGAAGTAGGAATGTTATAGTCATGGAGACCTCAATGCAAGGACCGGAAGTGACTGCAGAATGCAGAAGAGCCCATGGATGCATGGGTCCCTATGGAGCCAAAATAATACTGAACAATAACGGAAGACGCATATTGGAATTCTCCCCACAAACTGGTCCACAAGATGACCTTCTCAGCACGGGAAAGAAACATAAATAGCCTGAATCAAATACTTTCTATGCACTAAGGAAATAAGAAGCTATTTTACAGATGTTAAGGTCTTATGAGGGATTGAAATTGGGAGTGACCACATTGATCGCCGATATAAGAATCCCTTCTGTGAAGAAGCTTCGGCCAAAAGCCTATGAAAGGATTGAAATCAAGCAGCTATAGGATCTCCGAAAAAGAGAGTATTACGAGAATGAGCTAAAGAATCGGCTGCAAGAGCTAAACTTTGATAAAGCCCTGGATGACCTATAGCTGGATCTGAAAGCTGTCATATTGGAGTCAGCGACTAAAGTGTGTGGTGTGAAGGTAGTATCTGACTGGTGGAGTGGAGAGCTTAAGGCTATCATTAGGGAGAAGAAGAAAAACTGGAAAATGTTCTGTATGGAGAGAAGTCGGAGCCACTATGAGCTTTACAAGGGCACAAGAAAGGGGCAAAGATGGCAGTGAAGGAAGCAAAGAAGAAAGCATGGGAAGAATTTGGCCGATCTCTTTATAGTGATCATAGAGAGAATATCAGATTCGTCTGGCGAAAAATCAAGATTCTCAGAGGTAGAAAGTTAAAACAAATAAGAAACATAAAGAATGAGAGAGGAGATGTTGAAATAAATAAGAAACATAAAGAATGAGAGAGGAGATGTTAAAACAAATAAGAAACATAAAGAATGAGAGAGGAGATGTTAAAACTAATAAGAAACATAAAGAATGAGAGAGGAGATGTGAAAACAAATAAGAAACATAAAGAATGAGAGAGGAGATGTAAAAACAAATAAGAAACATAAAGAATGAGAGAGGAGATGTTAAAACTAATAAGAAACATAAAGAATGAGAGAGGAGATGTTAAAACTAATAAGAAACATAAAGAATGAGAGAGATGTTAAAACAAATAAGAAACATAAAGAATGAGAGAGGAAATGTTAAAACAAATAAGAAACATAAAGAATGAGAGAGGAGATGTTATGTCAGAGGAGAAACAGGTGCTGGAAGTCTGTTGAAGGATGTCAACTGGTCTGGTGTAGGTATTACTCAAGACAGTTCGAGGGCAATCTGGAAGAAAGAGATGATCCTGATGGGGGACTCAGGGCAGAGGATCAAGGAAAAAACCTGATTGAGGAGGATGAGGAGGTTGAGAAGGCTCTTTCTTATCGTGAAGGAAAAGCAGCAGACTGAGGTAACATAGTTCCAGAATTTCTTAAACATGGAGAACCAGAGTTAGTAGGAGTCCTACAAAACTTCTTCCAAATAGTATGGAACGGCAAAAGAATTCCTCAGGAATGGAAATATGTTATAATCCCTCAAGAATGGGAAAACATTATAATCCCTATCCACAAGAAACAGAATCAAAGTGATTGCTCCAAATACAGACCTATTTGCCTGTCTCGCGTGCTTTATAAAGTATATATATCTATTCTTGAGACCCGGTTATGACCACTGGTGGAGCCTGACCTGCAGGAAGAGCAAAGTACTTTTAGGCCCATCAGGCAAACTCCAAGATCAGATCTCTTTGAGAAATGTGATAGAGAGGTGCTGGGACAGTGACCGGAACATCTGTCTGGCATTCTTGGACCTGAAGGCAGTGTTTGCTTTGGTGTCCTGGAAATAACTATGGAGTCCTTGAAGGCAAAGAACATTCCTTTAAAGCTTCTGAATGCTATAAAATCAACTTACCAGGAGCCAAAGGGTGTTGTGCGTTTAAATGGTCAGGAATCAGGAGTGTTTAGACTGGAGAAGGGAGAGAAACAAGGCGACTCTCTGAACCCCTTCTCTGTGTTGTATATATGGATGAGATCGCCTCCATTTGCAAAAGACGCACAGCATGAATGCACATGGATCAATGGAACTTATATTTTGTCATTATATAGTTTCTCCTGTTTGTAGACTACATCATGCTTATTGAGTATCCCAAGCGACTTCAACAGAGTGAAAAGAAGATCAAGAGGGT
>OX411308.1:133274762-133432146 GCA_948150685.1 Rhaphigaster nebulosa | reverse complement strand
AGATAGTCTACCTTTCAAAAAATTTAGATTTCTTCCTATTTATTCTTAAGTTGTTTCGGCCAACTTCTAGCACGGCCTTTATTCTCTGCAGATGCTCATGCATATCTTTTCCCTCGATGATGATATCGTCATAGAAAACCCAGATAGTCGATCACTCAGTTATCTCAACACAATCAAATTATGATTATCTGGTCCTCTTGATCATAGGTGTTAACAAAAAGCCCTTAAGTGATCTTATTTTAGCTATGAATACAGATGACAGCCCAATACCTCCCTGTGTCCACTGGAGAATCTCATTCATCAACAATCAGTTTTAATTAGGGTCCTGGTGATTGTTGAAACCGGCTGACTGCCTCATCTCAGTCAAAAAATTGGTTTTGATTCATTCAAAATTAAACCAAGACTGAACCTGCTAAACTATATCCCATCACTTAAAATAATACTTCTTGATCCCTAATTCTAGTCTTTGGTCTTCCATGTTTCATAAAGGAAGTTAAAGAAGGATCTGACCATTATCTCTTATAGATTTTAGAATTTTTAAGCCTTATATCTCCTATTGTCTGTTTCTTAGGCTTTGGATCTTCAATTTTATCAATGGTAGTAAAGCTGATGGTAGAGAGATCGACAGTTTTTTCTCCCTAACTTCAGTTATTAGAAATGGTATCTAATCTCTCTGTCATCTCAGTAACTTTAGGCAATGGAGGGGGTAGATTTCAGGTACAATTGGGGGAGTAGTAACCTTAGTTGGGCCAGGCAGCAATCTTAGCTCTAACTACTGTGTAGTTGTGAAGAATTAATTAACTTTTGTTCTCTTATTTACATTGTATATATACATTTATAATAATTAAATTTTTTTCAGACGAGATGTCTTATTGCAAATATTTCTTCATATGTTGCGACGATGGAAATAAATATTTTCCATAATTGGAGTTGTATAGCACCTGAGCCTCAAGATATATTTGGTATGCTTGAGGGAGCTGAAAAATTGTCTTGTTTTTTAGAAGAAAAATTCTATGCAATGCAAGATAATGAAGTTATTCAGGTACCTTATAAACATTTTAGTTATGCAGGTACTTTATAAACATTTTCATTAATCTATGTTATATATGCAGGTACTTTATTTTCATTAATCTAATTTTCATTAACATTTTCATTAATCTATGTTATATGCACAATCTCATTGTTGCTCTTCAGTTCTGGAATCCATATTTCAAAATATATATAGTAAATACATAATCTTATTATTTGTGTTACTATAACTGAAGTTGATTCTTGGCTTAAGTGAGTCTAGGAACTTCCTCCATGCTCCTTTATTCTGCGCTCTTGTTCTTAAGAATGTCAAGGAGGGAGTTCATACACTCACATTTGATTGTTGTATACACAAATATTTTCATATATCATGGACCATACGATACAATCAATAAATATATATATATATATCTTGATTAGACTGCGTCTTTTTGGGAATTGAGAAGGTATTGAAAAAGGTAGACATTGAATGAGGAGGGAGAAGAATTGAGACGGATATTAGAAGGGAGGGAATTCCAGAGGACAATGGAGTCGGCAAGAAAGGAACGTGGAACATTAGAATGTTTTGGTTCTATGGCAAGGGGTATAGTGATCAGAAAGGTGTGATCTTGAGGATCTCAGAGGATTTGAATTGTAGGAGGTTGTAGATGTAGAAAGGGTGCTGGGAATTGATGGTTCAGTACAGGAAAGATCCAAGGAAAGAAACATTGTCTAGAGTGGAGGGAAGACTCGTAAAAGTGTGAAACGTGTGACAGCTTCGAGGTACCGAAGACAAATCTTAAAAAGCAGTTCATGATATGCTTCAATCTGTCCTCAAGTACAACCGAGAGGCTACCGCATAACACACAGCCATAGTTGAAGTGGGGAAAAATGAGTGGGGATACAAGGAGCTTACAAATTGGCTGTGGAAGAAGATGGCAGGAACAATGGAATAATTTTAGGTACTTATTGACCATTGGGAAATTTGGGAAATATAGGGTTTCCAGGAAAGAGTTTGGTCAATAGTAATCCCTAAGTTTTTGACAGAGGAGCTGAAAGTGATAGGGTGATCATTCAGGAATAAATTAGGAAAGGTGGCATTCTATCTGAGGAGAAAATTGGAATCAATAATAATGCCCTGAGTTTTCGTAGCGTTTAACCTTAATTTATTCAGGCTTGTCCAGGCACTAATCCTATATAAGTCTTCCTGAATATTGGCAAACGCAACTAATAATTCAGGAGGAAAAGATAAATAGATTTGAAAGTCATTGATGTAAAGGTGGTGGGAACAGTGATGGATTGATCGGGAAGATCATTGATATAGTAATTGAAAAGAAGAGGGGAAATGCTGAAATCTAGGGCTACTCCTGAGGACAGCATAAGGAAGGAAGATAGAAGCTGATTATAGCAGCTGCTTGAGACCGATCGGATAAGAATAGAGATTTTATGAAGAAATGAGATGGTCCAGGAGGAGGTAAAAAAAAATTATTACAAATAGTAAAAACTATTTATTAGGAACCGACGTTTCGACCCACTTTGCAGGTCTTCTTCAGGGATGAATAAACAAGATATAAAAATAAAATTAAAAAAATAGTATGTGCAGTGAATGAATTAGAATTAATAATTAAAAAGACAGTTGGAAAAAATGAAAAAAGTGATGAAACTGCTAAAAATAAATTAGTGAATATTAAGCTAATTATTAATAAAACTGGCTATATAATAATAGATAAACTAAAAGAGAAATAACAATAACTAAAAAATTAATAACTGTATTCTTCTTCTTCACCACTTTTCTCCACTCCTCGCGGTCCACAGCGAGATTCTTCCAATTTCTGATCCCCAGCCTCCCCACGTCCTCTTCCAGATCATCCAACCATCTGCGCCTGGTCCTACCTCTTAGTCTTTTTCCTCCTAGAGTACCCTTTAGCATCATTTTTGGTAGTCTACTGAGATCCATTCTTTCCACGTGACCCAACCATCTAAGACTTGCCCCTCTTAATAACACCAAAGATATCTGGTTCACCGTATAATTCCATTAGCTCTATGCTGCCTCTGATTCTCCATCTATTCTGCTCTCTGACATCTCCAAAGATTTTCCTTAAAACTCTTCACCCCAGACCAGTAGAGCTCTTATGTTTTCCTTGGTCATAGTCCATGTCTCACTGCCATACAGAACGACCGGTCTAATCACCATCTTATATATTACAATTCTTGCTTTCCTGGACACTTTTGTATCGGAGCACCTTTTGCAGGGCATAGAAACATCTAGTTCCTGCTGCCATCCTTTTATTTCAGCTTACAAATTATTATTTTCTATCACTACTCCCCTCAGATATTTAAATTTATCACAGTTGCGAAATGTTTCGTCTCCCAATTCAACAGTATCTTCTCTCTTGTATGTCGGGATGTTTTCATATACCTTGTCTTCTCTGTACTTATCATGAGTCCTAACTTTTGAGCTACTTGCTTGAACTCTTTTAGGCATAAGTGCTGCTTTAGTTCTCCCTGATATAACATCATCCGCGTATTCCATGTGCTGTGTGAGCCTGGTGGAGTTTGGATATTGTATGATATTTGGATTAGATCATGAGAGGACAGGAATCGAACGGGTAATTAGAAGAGGAGAGAAGATTCTGCGGTGAATCAATGACACCATACTTGATGGTCCAACCATGTATCGGACCAGCAAGTATGGTTTGTGGGAGCTAAAGGAACAACGAGATGAAGGGAAAAGAGGATATTTTCCAGGTAGAGTCTGTCATTGGAATCAGAAAGGAAATTGGTATAAAGTCTCTGGAGATAATGATGTTAATGCAGAAAGGAACGTAGCTATAGAAGGTAGATTCAAATGAAGAGTTAAAAGAGACCAAAGTAGGGCTATATATCACTATATATATATATATATATATATATATATATATATATATATATATATATAATTATTATTATTATTATTATTATTTTTATTTCTTACAATCTTGGCTATTGCCAGAAACATTCACCTAGCCGAACCAAAGTCAAGGGTTAGGTTCAAATTTTAAACTATATTTAAAAACTTCCTGACGATGCTTGTTGTACTAAGGATAATTGCTTTCTGCCCTTCCTCCAGTACTTTTTCTCGCAGCTTCAAATTCTTAATTGATCTGATGGTATCGTCTGGGATGAGCCCATTGCTGGATATTATAATCGGATACATCTTTATATGCTCCAGCCTATAAAGTTGCTGTAGCTCCTGGCACAACTCTTGAACATTCTAGGGGAATAAAGAGCCGGGTCGAACTTATAAAAAATGGAGTTCCCCAAGGTGGAGTTCTATCCCCAACGTTATTCAACATATTTATTAATGATGTATTAAATAATCTTCCAAATAACGTTAGCGCCTCGCTGTATGCTGATGATATAGCCCTTTGGTGCAAGACTTCATCAGTTATAGCTGCTAAATATCGGATGCAAGACGCACTTGATGGCCTCTTCTTATGGACTGAAAAATGGAGACTGAAGATAAACACTGGGAAAACAAAGTACACCATCTTCAGCCTATCCAAAAATGCTCCTGAATCCATACATCTAAAGCTGGGTGCAAGATTGATTACGAAGGAAGATAAACCCAACTACCTCGGAATCAACTTAGACCCAAGATTAACATGGAAAGGCCATATCGATAAATGTGTTGTAAAGGCCACAAAACGAACTAACCTTATGAGAATATTGTGTGGCTCAAATTGGGGAGCAGATCATAAGACCCTGAAATCTCTTTACACCGGATATGTCAGACCCACGTTAGAGTATGGGATAACCAGTTGGGGAGTAGCAGCAAACTCCAATTTCCAAAAGGCCTCTGTAGTCCAAAATCAGGGACTTAGGATTATTACTGGAGGTCTAAAATCTACTCCGATAAATAAAATGGAGTCCATTACGGGCCTGCATAGACTGGAGGACAGGAGGGATATAAAAATGCTTAATTTGGACTCAAAAGCAAAATGCATTCCTAACCACCCACTGAAGGATCGTGTAGGTCAAAGGATACGAAACCGTATAAAAAGACAAAGCTTCCTACACAAAACACGTTCAATAAAAGCAGAACTTCAGTTGGCAGAAATTCAACCTGAAATAAAGAAGGCAACAGACGACTCCCCACCATGGTCGTCTCCTTGCAGACCCTCAATCTTTCCAACTATTCCAGGGATTAGAAAGAAAAGCGACCAGGATCAATTGGAAATTAGAGCTCGCGCACTCGAATATTTGAATTCAACCTACCCAAAAAACTTGTGGACCAGAATCTATACGGATGGTTCAGCCGAAAATGCTACTAGAAATGGAGGCGGAGGCATTCACATGGAATTTCCAAATGTTCATGTGCTTGAGAAGGCGATTCCTACGGGGTTCAGCTCTACAAACTACAGCAGAGCAAGATTCGTTACTGGAGGCCACGAGAATTCTAATAGACCTCAAGAGAAGCCAGAAATCAAAAATTGTTTTTCTGACCGATGCAGCAGCAGTTCTTTTGAACCTGAAGTCCAAATGGAAAGCGGGGCTGATATTGCTTGCCTCTGAGTTGGAACGCCTTACAACTGTATATGAACAAGTCACTCTGCAGTGGATTCCTGGGCACTGTGGAATACAAGGAAACGAGCTGGCTGATAAACTTGCCAAGGAAGGTTCCAAATTTCCTCAGATCACCTCCATACCTCGACTGGAGGAAGTTAAAACTATAAATAAAGCATCAATTCAGCAGAGGTGGAACAATCAACATCCAGACTTTAAACCCCAGGATCCTTACTACTTGCTTTCCAGAAAAGAACAGGTTTTAATTTTCCGTCTCAGAACTGGTCATAATCGGCTCAACTCTCATCTCCACAAAAAATTTAAAATTGGCCCAACTCCTTTGTGTGAATGTGGAAGAGGCGAACAGACTACAGAGCATATTCTACAGTCATGCATAATTATGGAGGAGCAACGGAGGCAGAGGTGGCCTCAACCTACTGACTTGGTGACCAAGCTGTACGGCGACCTGGAGGATCTCAGGAGTACCGCCGACTTTATTCTGTCATTCCCTGACTTGGCCATTTGAATGGGAAGATCGAAGAAGAAGAAGAAGAAGAACTCTTGATATTTTCTAATCTTTTCTGAAACTGTTTTTTCGATATTATCATCGGTTGGAACAGCAATATCGATGACATAGCCATTTTTTACATTTTAATCAATTAAGACTATATCCGGTTTATTATTTACAATTCTATGGTCAATAATAATGGAACGATCCCAGTATAACGTTCTGTTTTCAGCAGACAGTACCGGTTTCGGCTCCTAAAGATAATAAGGAGCCTGGTCAGCAATCATGTTATAAAGTAAGGCCAGTGCTTGGTGGATAATCTTGGCCAGGTTATTGTACCTCATAAGGTATTCTTTACCTGCCAACACTTGACACCCAGATGATATATGATGGATAGACTCAATTGCACTCTTACATAGGCGACATCGGTCATTGATGTCTTCTCCACGTATGTATTTTCTGTAAGCGTTCGTGGAAACTACCTGATTCTGAATGGCTAAAATAAACCCTTCCGTTTCAGGAAATAAATATCCTTTTTTAATCTTTATTATTTATTTTAATTTTATTTTTTATTACATTTATTCTTCTCAGTGTCCTGGATTAACATCTTTCCAGAAAACACTTCAAGGAAAGATAGATGATATAATGTAATTTATTTGTTTAAAAATTTTCTCACAATCCTGCAAGTATCAAGCAGGACTGCTTTTTGAGCTACTTTCAAGCTCTGAAGATCAAGGCCAAGTTCTTCTATACCCTCTCTAGTGCTTTTTAATATGAGACCATTTGAGGATATAATAATTGGATTTATTATTACTTTATCTAGGTGATATAGTGTTTTTAGTTCTAAGGCAAGCTCCTGGTACTTTCTTATTTTTTCAGCCCTTGTAGTGAGTAAGTTGGAGTCATTTGGGACAGCTATGTCTATTATTCTGGCCATTTTATTTTTTTTGTGTATAATCAGAATATCTGGTCGGTTATGTATTACTCTGTGGTCCGTAATAATTTGCTCATCCCAGTAAACTTTTATATATGAATTTTCAACTAGTTTATCTAGCCTATAGCGATAGTATGGGACCTCATCATTGTCCAATAACCCCAATTTTCTGCATATGTTTTGGTGAAATATTTTTGCCACATTATTATGCCTCATCAAATAGTCTGTCCCAGCCAAAGATTCACATCCATGTGTAACATGCTGGATTGATTCATGAGCCTTTAAGCAAAGGCGACATTTATCTGTAACGACGTTGTCCTTTAGGATATGTCGCCTATAAGCCCTAGTTGCAATAACTTGGTCTTGAATTGCCATGTAAAAACCTTCTGTTTCACCAAAAATTTGACCTGTCTTCAACCACTCAACTGAGCATTCGTTATCGACTTCCGGTTCATGCAACTGATGGTAGAACCTACCATGCAGTTCCTTTTCCTTCCATTTATTTTTTAAATGATCCTCACTTCCAATGTCATGTAGCGTTGGATCTCTGAGATTGAGGGCTGTGTAATCTTCATCCATCTCTATCATCATAGCTATGATTACAGACGAACTTTCCCTAAAATACTCCTTCATAGAGTTTTCTTGTTTCCGACATGAGTCCTCGATAGAGATAAGACCACAACCACCTTCCTTTCTGGGCAAATAAAGTCTAGCCATAGACGCCTATGGGTGATGAACTCTAGCACTGGTCATCATTGTACACACCAGACGATCCATTTCTTGAAGTTTGGTAGTTGACCAGCTTATTATACCAAAACTATAAGCTACCAATGGAATCACCCATGTATTAATGGCCTGGATTTTATTTTTACCCATAAGATGACTACTCAGAACCTGCTGCAGCCTTTTCTTAAACTTACAAGTTATCTCGCTGAGCACCTCTTTCCTGGCTATTTTAATGACTTGTTTTATATAGCCAAGTATTTGTAGAATTCTCCTAGAGACTGATGTCTTATAGTAGCTCCTGATCTAAGTTGCAAAGAACTGCTGTCATTTACTTTTCCTCTTAGCGCATTCACCACAGCGCACTTTTCGAGACCGAAAGACTTACAGATTGAGTTACTGAATGATGATACAACTTCCATCATGCTTTCCAACTGCTCCCTGTTTCTTGCATACAACTTCAAGTCATCCATATAAAGACTATGGCTGATAATGGATCTGTTGTCTCCAATCTTTAATTGATATCCAATCTTGCTGTTTCTGAGGATTTGGCTTAGAGGTGCTAGGGCTAAGCAAAACCATAAAGGACTGAGCGAATCTCCTTGATAAATTCCTCGACAAATTTTTATGATTCCGGTATTGTAGCCTGAGTGACTTCTGTCCACTGTCAGCCTAGTGCTCCATGTTTCCATAAGCTTCTTCAGAAGATTTATTATGCTCGGGTGGACTTTGTACAGTTCTAGTACTTGGATTAACCAACTGTGTGGTACAGTGTCATATGCTTTTTTGTAGTCAATCCAAGCCATTGACAAATTCCGCTGTTTTGCATGCTTGATTGGCAATAAATGTGTCCATCATTAAAAGTTCCTTGCAGTCTCTAGCTCTTTTCCTACATCCCCATTGCTCTGGTGGTAAGAGATCGTTATTTATCAAATGATTACTCATTTTCGAAGCAATTATTGATGTCAGGAGTTTATATGTTGTATTTAGACAGGTTATAGGTCTGAAGTCTTTAGGTTATAGACTAGGTCCTTCTTCCTTTGGTATCATGTAAGTTATACCTATCCTCTGCAAAATCTTTAGTTATTTCCGCTGATCCTTCTATAATTGATTGGAAGAGATCCGCCAATTTTCTATGTAGACTACTGAATTGCTTAAGCCAGTAAGCCTGTATTTAGTCTCTTCCTGGGCACTTCCAGTTATGCATCCTCTAAGCAGCTTCAGCTACGTCCTCTGTGGTAATGGATCAGTGGAAGCATCAAAGGTGTTTTTTCAAGTGCATCCCTTATTTTGGGCAACCATGTAGCATTAGCATCATGATATGCTGGTTGCTCCCATAGTTCTGTCCAAAATAACTCCATGCTATATATCGAAGGTATTTTTGCATTCAGATTTAGTCTTTCGCCGCTTAATTTTTTATAAAACCGACGCTGGTTTGTTTCATAAGTCTTATTGTTTTCTTTGCGAAGAGCTGCTGCTGTATATCTTCGTATTCTGTTGGCATATACTGCTAGCTTTTGCTTGAGTTTGTCAGCATAGAGCTGGAGAGTTCTAGTGAGTTCAGTTTCAAGAATGATAGTACCAAGATGAAGGACCACAATTTCATCTATCTTTCTTTTTTGTTTTTTTGAAGCTTTAGCAGGATCTCGGACGTAGTTTGTTATTATTCCGATTCGCCTTCGTAGTTCAGTTATTTTCCCTTCCAGTCTTCTTCTCCAAGCAGGCAGTCTAGTAGACTCCTTGGTTTGACACTTCTTCAACACATCTCTCTCTTTTACCTTCAAACCTAGGTGAGTTACTACAGTTTTAGCAGATAGTAGATCCAATGCTTCAAATCACACACGGTTTTAATAAATTCAGCATGTTTTTCCAGTATCTTGTTCGTAGCTTTGACTATTTTCAAACTCTGTATTCTATAAGGTAAACGGGTCAGCATAGGTCTCTCTTCCATCGGAATTCCATTCCATTTCATATGTTCAGAAAATAATGCATCTTCCAAGTTCCCTTCAAGTTGAGCTTCGTGATTAATCTCTTCATGCAGCATACTCCTGTCTGCAGGTATCGACTGCTTGTGAGCTATCTCGGGTAAGATTCTTCCAATTGTTACCTCTGACATATCATCTGATTCTCTGGTAATTCGTATTCCAAAATCATTTTTAATTATTTGGAGTTCTTCCTGACTAAGGAATTGTCCCTTCATAATTACTCGTGTCTGATCTGCTAGTCTTTAGGCTGTTACGTTTATTTCAGGGTATTTTTCCAACCAATAACCTTGGATTCTTCTTAGGTATCCTGTTCTATTTTGTTCTAAATTTGTGGCCAAGTAGTAAGCTCGGATGACCGCTTTGTTCATTTCAGGCGTCCACTTCATCCTTGTAGGAGCTACTCTTGGTCTCTGTTGCTGAGCGCGAGCGGGAAGAGAACTCTCTTCCAAGCGCACGTTCAGACTATGGGCCGTTGAATGCAGTCTTGTGGTCTGTTGCGACAGGGTGGCACCACTCGCTTCGCCATTACCTGAAGGAGGCTGTCGAATATTCCCGCCTGATGCAACCTCAGTATCTGGCTCGTCCGAGGCAATAACTGTATCATATGACTCCATATTGGTTATGGGGATTACATTTTATACCTTCTGCCAGGTGTGCTTGCAGGCGTCCCTAACATGGGAACAGACCCTGACCAGGAAGCAGCCCTTTTTGGGATCATTCGCGCCTGGGTTTCTTTACTAGTTTTGGTCCGCCCCGGGTATTTTATTTCTCTGGTACCCGCCATATCTGGTGAGCATTCCCCTATCCGCCACCTGGGGAGGCGCCTGATGGGTGGCTAGAAACTCCACACGGGTTATTTTCTCCATAATAAAATTAATTTTATTATTATTAATTTTCTACACTTTCGAAAAAGGTTTTTTCCTGGAGAGGGGGAGAATCAACTCCAACCACTCAGGTCACTGTTTGTTTGGTCGTTTTTATTGTATGTTTAGAAAGCTCCTTACAATCCTTGAGGTATTCAACAGCACAGCTTTCTGGGCTTCATTTATAACAGCCGTCGAGAGGCCCAGCCGTTCAGTGACTTCCACAGTGGACTCTGGTATCAGACCATTGCTGGAGATCACTATAGCCCTCACAATCACTTTATCCAGTCTGTACAGATCTTTTAGTTCAACTGCTAGAGCTTGATATTTTCTAATTTTTTCTGCACATACTGAATTAGTGTTTCCATCATTCGGCACAGCAATATCTATTACCTCTGCTGTCTTCATATTACTATCAATCAGCACGATATCAGGTCTGTTGTGGGTCACGGAATGGTCTGTTATAAACGACTGATTCCAATACAATTTTATCCCTACCCTCTGGACGAGATCTTTAGGATTGTACTTATATATGACATCAAGTCATTTAATAATTTTCTTTTTAGTCCTATCGCCTGGTGATAGATTTTGGCAACATCATCATGCCTCTTGAGGTATTCTGTGCCAGCCAACGCACCGCATCCTCCAGTTTTGTGCTGAATAGACTCGTATGTGCTGGCACAGTGCCTACACTTGTCTGATACAACTAATACGTTCTGTTGTTTCAAGACGTGTCGCCAGTAAGACCTAGTTGCTATGACCTGATCCTGGATTGCTATAAGAAAGCCTTCTGTTTCTGGGAACAGACTTCCTCTAACTAGCCAGCTAGTAGACAAAGTTTTATCTATTTCAGTTTGCTGAAGCTGGTGATAAAATCTCCCATGTAATGCTTTCGATTTCCATTCTTCCAGGCATTCGCTGTTGGTAATAATGTTGGACGCAACTTCTTGAGAGACTAATTGCAAGGCAGTGTGCCCCCCCGGGCAAGACTGCATATTATTTTATGCAATGGCACCTCGCTTTGTTTGAAGTACTGTCCTAGGGCCATTTCTTGCTTTCGGCATGCCTCTTCAATGTTTGTGAGACCCCTCCCACCTTCCTTTCTAGGCAGAAAAAGCCTTGCGATGGATGCAGTCGGATGATGCATTCTGGATCCAGTCATACTCGTTCGTATTAGTCTATCTAATTCTTGGAGAGATGTTGTAGACCATTTTAGGACTCCGAAGCTGTATGATATTGCTGGTATAACCCACGTATTTATAGCTTTTATTTTCGATCCTGAGGATAGATATGTTGCAAGGATAATCTTCAATCTCTTCTTTAATGATTCCATGAGGCTATTCTTTACATCCTTCCTCGCAATTTATTATTATTAACAATAATAATATCACATGTATTGTGATATTATATATCACAATACATAAACAATTCAATATAAAACAATACATACACAATACATTTGTGTTACAATATAAACAATACATACTAAATACATAATACAATCAAAATACATAAATAAAAATAATGAAGAATAATAAGGAGCCAGTGGAGGTTCAATAAGAGTACTAAAGCCACAAACACTCTGAACATGATTGTCAGAACTCGAATTGTCAAAATTATTTTACTGTAGATCTTGTGGCCGCTACCATTTTAATCTTCAAGGTGGATTAGGATTTGGATTGGACCACAGGATTTGGATGATTGGAAAAGCTCAGATAAAATTTTGAAAATTTGGTTGGTATAAGGTTACGGACATAAGGAATATGAAGGTTTTGATGCAGTGCTTTATTGGAAATGTAATTTGGAGCATTAACTATTGATCTCAGGACTTTAGATTGAAAGGATTGGATATGTTTGATGTTTGAATGTTTTGCTATATCCTGCAGTTCAAGTCTGTTGTTCCAGAGAGGTCTGACGATAGTCTTAATAAATTAGAAGTTTGTTGTCGATTGAGAGATGAGATGTCCTGCTTAGTATTCTGTATAGTTGGATGAATCTTCTATCAGGTTCTTGTCTTTTAAGTCTAGTATGTGGGTTCTACGGCAGGGTATATGAGCTACATTGGACAGGAGCTGCAGCAGAAGGTAAAAGTTACATGTGTAAATTTCAATTCATTGACTTTTATCTGCCATCGGTTGCACCATTGCTCGGCCTGGGATATTTGTATTTGGGAATTGGATGATGCTGTTTCAGGATCAGGATGGGATGACAGAATGGCTGTATCATTTGCAAAAGTTGTCAGGAACTTGTCGGGAGTGATAGAGGAATATCAGCAGTAGTGGAGGTAGATGACAGGACCCAAAATGGTGTCTTGGGGAACTCCAGCCTCAGCAGGATAACACTTCGAGACTCAGAGCTATTACGAGCTCAGAAAGAGTGATTTGGAAGGTAGGAACGAAGTGTGAGGAATAAGGTTTGAGATAATATGGTTCTGAGCATGAAAAGCAATCTGGTACGCTATTCCCAGTCAAAAGCTAGTGTGCTATGCCCAGAAAGGCACTTGTGCAGTATTATTTTTTTTCAAGAGCTGAGAGTACATAGTCAATGACTCTGAGGCCTTGTTCGTCTGTGAAAAGCAAAGACAAGTGCATGAAATGAGTATAAATGGCGATAAAGGTTATGAAATAATGTAATTATTAATTACAAAACAATATTTTTATTAGCCATGAATCATTATAAATTAAAAAGAGTAGAATTATATTTAGGCAAAACAAAAAAAGTTATAACATATTTTTATCTTTAGCCATATTTCATATATTATATTCTTCCACAAGTTTTTAATAATAAAACCTTCAAACTTCTAAAAAAAATGATATAATGTTTCTGATTACACTGTGCATTCTCAAAACATTCATCTAAAAAACCATGCACTTAATTAATTTTGTATACATCTCAATACAATCACTATTTATATTATTAATTGTTTGGCTTTACTTGGATTAATTAACATTATTTATATATAAATCTTATCTAATAATTATTGTTTGGTACTTAAATATTGCTTATTCTTATATTTAATGGTAGATCTCCAGAATCCTGAACCAAACACGACAACATCTAGATTTTTAAGACTTGACTGCGCATGCTTGCAACAAATACAATCAAACCAACCGATCCTTATCAGTTGAGGTCAATTAGATTACAGCTGTCGACTTCTGCTCGCTTCGCTCGCTCTAAAGATCGGAAGACCTCCCAACGAAAGTCTATTCACAAATACTAACAGAATTAAAGAAAAAAAAAAACTCACAATAAATATAATCATGCCAAATTATGGACAAAAAATTCTATAACACAAATTGCAGATGTCTGTTTATTGAGTCAATATTTATTTGAGTATTTGTTGTGGAAATGCGCAGCTCGAAATATATTCAGGTCTTCAAAATCGTGACCTCCGCCATGTTGGGGTTATGATTCTGGAGTTTTACCCAATAAAGGAAATTGTTAATTAAAATTAAGACGCATGTTGTAGAAATATTATTTCGTCATTTCAGAACTAATCGTCGGCACATCAATTTCTCCTTCATCTCCTTTTCAGACGGAGTCAAAATTTTCTCGTCAATTTCTATCCTCGATGCTGTCAAAGAGTTGCATCACTACTTCCTTTAGTTAAATGTCTTAAATCGTTTAATTATGGTCTCTAGAGACTGCTGTTCAGAGATTGTGTTGGAAGACAAAAATAGAACATTAACATCGCTGGGCACTGCTGTAGGCTGTACAAATATCAGTTGAAGATTTTCGCTGTTTTTTATTCCATATCTGATTGTGGACATTCGTTGAATATTTCTATTGTGATCCATGTTTTTGTGTTTGCACGATAGGCTATCAGTGACAGTTTTTTTTTAGACAGGTTGGGTTCGCCACTTGCCAGTCATGAACACACTTAATTTTTCTGACCAATCCATGTTGGCGGCTAACAATATGATCACAGTTTTTTATATCTATATGAGGATGCGGAGGAAACTATTATATACTTATACGACTCAATATTTATAGAGCTTTGTTCTGTTCTGCTGGTACATTTCATAAAGGAAGAGAAGCTTCTTAGACATATCACGATGGTGAGGAGTCGTGTATTCCACAATGACAAGTGGTTGAGAAACAATGGAGGGAGGTGACATTAAGGACCATAGAAGTATATGATGCAAAATATTTCTTGTATAAATTAAAATTCATTAATAATTCACCTAAAAAACAATAACTAACATTCACATTTTAACATAAAAATAATTTCACCTGTTTAAAACATAAATAAATAAATAATTTCAATTATCTTTACAATATATATATATATATATTTGTTTGTTTTAACTAATAAACATTAATTAATATTTACATATCATATTTTTCAGGTGGAAGTGGAAAATATCAAGTATATATATTGCAGATCAAAGATTGTAATATATATCATTAAAAATATACTAGGAAGATTAGGGGATATTGAGTAAGTATATTCATTTTCAAAATATATAAGTTTGTTTACTATCTAATTACAAACTATTAATCTTATTTTTTAACAGTAATGATTTGACTTATGAAATGATAGTCATCAATGAAGTTAATAGACATTTGCATCTAATCAAAAGATTTGGTTTGAAATTACCTATGGATTGTTCAATATTGAAGATTAAAAAAAACAAATTGTCATTCAGTGACTTTGTAGTGATGATTGAATCTGATTTGGGCACATTTTCCTTAAAACAAACTGAACAAGTCAAAGGAATTCTTAAAAGACCAGCAGGTGATTATTTATATCATTAAGTACCAAGACCCTACATTGGTTTGAAATAAAATAATTTTTTTTTTCTATTGACTAATAACCTTATTTATTTTTTGTCACCATACCCAGCCATCTCTGCCTCAGTATATCAAATAATTATTCTTTAAGGCTAAACCTCACCGTTTCAGTTAATTTTATGACCACCGCGTCGCGCTTCAAAATTAAGAAAAATTATAAGTAAATTTTCTTGGACACACAATGTTCGATTTTCGTTCTGTAAATTGTAATTTACTCCTTATCAACATAGGATTGCCAATATCTATGTTTGAAGGTTATAGTATGTTAAGTAAGTAAGGGTAAGTTAAGTAAAAATATTTAAATAAAAAAAAAAAAAAAAATGCTTTAGAATTTGAATTAATAAAACAGTCTTATACAGCTTTAGGAACAGATGTCTTGATTATTTTGGTAAAAAAATTTGAAAAAAAAACAGTTTTAAGCCGTCTAATTAGTAAAATAAAATTTTCTCGCCAAAGGGTTAGAGGGTGGGGAGCGCTTAGCTGAAAGGGTGACTACTACCTGAAAGTGGCAGACATTAGTCGGGAAAAACATTTTTGGCTGTAATACTTCGGCACCAGAGATGTTGCTAAAAACATTTTTTGAAAGGAGCAGAATCTAAAATTTCTCTTATTTTTTTGTTCACCAGATTTTTCAACTATATTAAATGTTTTAATTTCCCCAATGATATTCTGAAATATTGTAATTTTCTCCAACTCTTTTGAATTTGAACTTTTCACATAACAATTGCGAATGTTGACATGAAAAAAAGAATTTGTTTTTCTATTCAAACACTATATTCTATCGATAAAATTTCAATTTTACACAAAAGGTATGAATACATTAGAAAACTTTCAGCTCCAACATATAATGTGCCTGAGGATGGCCTGTAAAGCCGAAACTTTGTAAAATAATAAAACAAAGTTAGTGAAGTAAAATACAACCCATTTTTCTTAATCGAATTACACATTTCTTCACCTAAATTATTAAAAAAATGTATTAGTACTGGTTTTAATTTTAATAACTATAAGGAAATTTTTTTATTCTATTTTCGTAGTTTGGAGTAGGTTCAAAATTCTCAAATGTTCCAACTTTTTGGAATTTTCAATTATTGGGAGGGTTAACACCCCATCTATCTCTTCCTGGTCGCCACATATATTAAATTCTTCTACTAGTATTTTTGTAATCAAACAGTTCGTATCTCGTATTGGTGTGTTTTTTATTTTGTTAGATAAATGAGTGAAAATAATAGATTTTCAACAAAATGTTCATTCAGATTACGTCTGCCAGTCCAAAGTAGAAAACAGGGTCCGTCAAATAAAACAAAACAGTAAGTATATATTTATTACTTTTGATTATATTGCAGAAAAGCAATATTATTCTAGAATAATAGTAGACAGTTTAGAGAATAGTGTCCTCAATAACTTATGACAGAAAATGGATAAGATATTCCTCGCATTAGGAGTCCATTTTATTCAATATTAATAAAAACCTAGGGTGGCGTTGATTTATAATGGATGTAAATGAGACACTTGGTCGTAAAACACAGTATCTCTAATTTTTTTAAATTGAAGTTTTTGGGAACACCCGATTCGAATTAAACATTTCTTCACCTAAATCATAAGAAAAATGTATTGGCATTGGTATTTAATTTATTACTTGTGATTTTAGTGTTGAAAGGCATATCATTTTTTGATACTTTTAAAACTTTCAAATTTTTTTTTCTGAGCTCCTACGGCCAATTGGAACAAACACCAGGACACGAGCCCAATATTGTTGGATGTAGAGTCATATGAGACAGCGTTACATCTTCTGATAGGCTACTTCTGCATTAATCTGAAGTATCTGAAATGATAAAAAACTGAAAAAGCCAAATTTTGAGTTAGGATAGTTCTGCTCTGAAGTGACGAAATGTTCAGTATAAGAAAAACTTTTTTCATTGTATTTTTCATATATTTGTGCATGTTAATTTTTAATGATTTTTATGGGGAAAAATATTTTATCATAATTAGAGCTAAGGATTTTGGTAATTTCGCTACAAACATTCGATCTAGGAAAAACAATTTTCATTGTAATTGTATTTATTGATATTTGTATATTTTGTTTTAGCTTTATAAGAAATAAATTGTTATATAATTGAAATACATACAAACAATATTTCATGTACCTACACAATTTTCATTGTATTTGTAAAAGTTTTATATGAAATACAGGATTTTTGTTAAATACAATTTTTTTTTTAAATATTCACTAAGATTGAATATACCTACTATTTGTATATCAATATTTAAACATGCGTAGGATTTAGTTACTATAATTAGTAATACATACCTAATGATTTTTAAATTTTTTAAAGGTTTAAAACTAATTGGAATAGCACTAATAGAATTTTTAAAAAATGATAACATTTTAATTATGTACTCTTTTAGGACAAAATTAAGGTTAAGGATAAATCTCAAAATATTTCTTATGCAAATCCCGACGAAGAATTTGTTAACCCTCGTGCTTTTTAAATAATTAATTATTTCCATCACTTTATTGTTCACTCCTAATAAAAGGTGAGGTTTGAAAAAGGAATATAAATCAAATTAGAATATTATTAAAGATAGTTGTAATAAAATAAAGCGCAAGTCCGCTCTAACCACTGTTTACAAATTATTATTACCGATACTCCAATTTTCACACTAAAATTTATAAAATTATTAATGAAAACCGCTCAATACATTTTTTCAAAATTTTGTATTTAGCTGGGATTTTTTTCTACTTTTGTATAACAAATTTCAATTTAAACAAGACACTGGATCATCAAAAAACTAACTCTGCTGATGCTAACTGTACCACAGCCTATAGCAACTCCTAAATCTAATTATTTAATGTCCCACTTTCCAAATTAATTTATTTATGAAAATCGAACTGCAAGTAAAGTTTATTAAATGTCCTTCCAATACTTGTCTTTTAAAAGGTCAATGTAGTTTTTTGAAGTATATAACAGTATAACAACTATTTTGTCACATTTATTCGTTAAATATATTCTTAATTTATTTTTTATTAAAATAAGCACTTGATTAAATAATTTAAAATGTTTTTCTAATTAATGAATTATCACAACAGATAGTTTATTTCGCTTTAGTGATACATAACTTTGCCAGATTGAAATTGTTTGTAATGATAAATGATAGTAATGTCATTGGAGTCTGGAGGCGTGGCTTCATCTCAAACTTTGGGTAATCTGTGTAAGATTTCCGATTATAAAATTTAATTAGATAGATTACATTTTGAAATAATGTGGGAGCTAAAAAAATGAAATCGATAAAATGAGTTTTAGCCAGGTTTCTTCAAAAACAGACCACTGGCTCAGCTGTGCATTCTCTCCACTGGGTACACCCAGTTAGCCAAGCTCCCCAACTGATTTTACAGCAAATCACATGATCTCGGAATAATTTTATTTTACTTTTTAGGGTATGTAAACGATCAAAAATTGAAACTTTTTTGTTATATTCTTAATAAATAGATGATTTATATTCTTAATAAATAGATGATTTGCCATGGCTATATAAGACTTTTTTTTTTAAAGTTATAGTCTGCAAAATAAAAATCCAATTAATCAATTAAATTTTGTCATCAAAAATAGTTATTGGCTATTCTATTGTAGTGAAATTATCAGCAAAAAAAAATGAAGTTTCATTCAGCCATTTTCAAATAAAAAAGTTATAAATTTCAAATGAATTTTGTCACCATCTAGTGTAAAAAAATCTTACTGGGAGTATTTGAGGATTAGCCTTAAGTAAGTTCATCCTCAGGAGCAGGAAACCATCTTAATTCTTCCTAATTCACATGCACTTCGTTGCATCCTTCTCATTTCCTCAGTGTCTGAAAAAAGCTTATATTATAAATATATCAAATGCCTTTGTTTCCAATTCTGGAAGGTGGAGGGAGAATCCTATTTTGAGAACTAACACTTCTCAAATGTGACAATGTGATGAAATGTTGAATAATTACTGAAACATTGTAAATTTGGGTAACCATAAAATAGATGAATCCAACTATTGAGTTTAATAATAATCTCTAATTGTCTTAAATAAGGTTATTCTTGTCATTAAAGAAACTTGAAGGAATGGTTATCCTGAAAATAAACACCTTTGAATCTAATCTATACATTAAAATCGAATATATGCATATATTTTATTGAAATATGAACACACGAAAAAAAATGTCTGGATTAGGAATACCAAAATGTAAATATAAGTAGATATGAGCCTTAGACACTTTTAATATAAAAATATATGTTTTATATATTATGTATTATTTTTTGTAATTAATTTATAATTTATATTGTCTTGAACATTTTCTTATCGAGTTTCTATCCAGGCCCGAAATTGATCAATAAGTCCTAAATACATATACACTCATACAAATTTATTGATTTTAGGTATTTTAGGTGAAATTTGTAAAGCTAGTTTTCCTTTATCATTCTTGGAAGAAGAAAATTTGAAATCTTATGAAACCCAGTTCTCTCGAGAAACAAACAATTTTGAAGGTTAGTTTGGTTGTAATTCTCATTTGCTGAGTTATAGCCTAGTTTTTAAGTTTGACATTTTTCTTTCATAAGTAATTTATACATTATTTGATCTTACTTCCTCAATAGCTAAGCAAGATAAAGTATGGTAATTGGGCAAAAAATAAGTTTTCAACATGATTGATACTTTATTGTTCATCGAGTCCGAAAATATGAGTTTTAAAGGTTTCTGTTGTTTTTGTCCTGATTTTTAATAATCTTATTCTTCTAATTATCCTGAGCCATTTTTGTAAATAAAACTTTAGGGATATGGACCATTTAGAATTTAGTTCTTCAGGGTCATGAGGAAGGGAGTGTCTTTTAAAAGCCTTCCATGGCTCGAGTCCAATCCAATCTATGGTGACAACTTAACCCATTTGTGACCAGTGGGTCGTTAATGACCCAAGATACAAAAAAGGATATATTTATATCCTGATTTATATTATATCTAATTTAATAGGTATATAATACCAAACTATATTTTGAATTGCTTATTTTTGAATTTTTTGTGTGCTTTTAGAACTGAGGATGAATGTATAACATTCAAAACTAGTTTTCAATAAAACAAATTTATAGAAGTGGCAAATAATTTATCAATCCCTAATTAGATTGATCCTTCTATACATCATGTTGATGTCAAAAGTTCTATTCATTTCGGGCGACTATGGCCAAATGGATTCATGGCCATTTTCAGCCTGCCGGGCTTGTGGCATGGATATTTCGCAGAGGATAGACTGCTTTCTTCCGGGTAATTTTAATAGCTTCATTTGAAGCTGAGGATTGTTCTTAAGTTCTTCTACTGGGGTGTCTACCCTGAGCATCTGACAATGCTGTCAGGTCTTCGGATAGGTTGATTTCGTCTATCCCAGAAAGCGCGTCTGCAACAATGTTTTCTTTTCCAGGCTGATGTATTATATCAGTGGTGAATTCGCTGATGTAATCCAGCTGGCGGATTCTTTGTGGAGTAGCTGATGTTGGCTTTTGATTAAAGGCGTGCACCAATGGCTTATGATCAGTAATGATCTTGAATTGTAGGCCCCTGCTTTTGATTAAAGGCGTGCACCAATGGCTTATGATCAGTAATGATCTTGAATTGTAGGCCCTCAATTAATGGCCGGAATTGTTTTACTGATTCATAAAATTGCCAGTAACTCTCGATCGTAAGTCGAGTAATTGCGTTGTCTCGCTGTTAAAGTTCTTGAGAAAAAACCGAGGGGCTGCCAGGTGCCATTTTTCCTTTTTTGGAGTACACCTCCTATTCCTTTATCTGATGCGTCACATGGGAGGGAAACTTCTCCGTTTGGCGCGGGGTGGAAAATTTTTGCTACGTTGGCGAGAATCTGTTTGCTTTCCTCGAAGGCTGACAGGGTCTCTTGTTTCCAGACAATAGGAGTTTTGTAGTTCTTCTTGCAGTTGTATGTGAGCTGGTGAAGGGGTCCCTCGATCTGTACCGCTTTGGGGAGATTTGTAGGCCGAATGTCATCCGACAGTATTCGAACAGGCCAAAGGGCATTGCTACCGCTGTCTTCTCGATGTCCCGTTCCGCTATAGGGATATGGTGATAGGCCCTGAACACCTTCAGCGTATTGAAAATCGTACATTCATGGATGGGACGTAAAGTCCAAAAGGTTTGGGACAGGGTATCAATCTAGGATAGTTTAGGCGTTGAGGCGTCGATAATCTCCGCAGACTCGTAACCCGCCGTCCTTTTTGGTCACCACATGAAGAGGGCTAGCCCAAGGGCTTTTAAATGGCCGTACTATTACTTCATCCAACATCATCTGGAACTCTTTTTTTACCTTGTCAAGCTGCTCAGGTGGTAAGCGTCGGGCTTTGCTTGTTACAGGTCACCCAGTGGTCACGATGACGTGTTCGACTTGCAAACAGTGCGGTCCACAGATAGGTGAAGGAACCGTGAGATTGGGGAATTCCTGTAAGAGGTGGGCGTAGGTATAACTTTCCGGAATCATTGTGATTGCTGGAATTGATAGGGTTGATATCCAGCCTCGTCTAGACATGCCAATCTTCCCGTCGATTAGCCTTTTGTTGTGCATGCCGATGAGAAGTTGATGATGGCTGAGAAAGTCGGTGCCCAAGATTGCTCGGCTCACGTCGGCAATGACAAAAGTCCAACGGAATGGTCTCCGAAGACCGAGGTTGAGTTCCTGTTTGTCTTTCCCATTGGTATGGATAATGGTGTTGTTGGCTGTGAACAGATCGAAATCCGTGGGCTTGAGGTGCTCATTGCGCAGTCTAGGTACGAGTGATAAAGATCCGCCGGTATCCACGAGGTATCTCTGCCCAGTGGTAACATCTGTGAGAATGAGTCGGCGGTGAGATTGTGGCATGATGGATGACGCCTCATCCATCACCTTTTGTCGTTTAAAGAGTCCTGGCCGGGGTTTGAAGGAGTCCAAGTGCATGGTTTCTCGCATCTATGTGCCTTGCTGCGATACTTCCGATGATTGAAGCAAAGTTTTGAGCGAGACTTCGATCGACTATGCTGGCGGCGCTGATCAGTGTCATCTATTTCTTTGTTTCTCGATCGAGGCTGTGCATTAAGGCTGGCTAACTTAGCCTCCATACGCTCCATGGCTTGAATGAGCTCTGTGATGTTTGGTTGATGTGTCATGGATTTTTCGAGGTGTTCTGAAGTATTTTTAATCCCAAAGGCTTCAGGTTTCTCCACTTTGGCTATCTTGTCGACACAGGCTGCCATCTTATCCAGGTCTTCCAGTCCTGTAGCTGTGAGAATTTCCTGCATCGTGTGGGAAAGGTTCCGTAGCCATAACGTCTTGACGACGGTATCACTGACAATATTCCCTGCATGCATCCGCATTTGCCTGAGGAGTTGGCTGGGTTTCTGGTTGCCCAATTCTGCTCCTTCCAAAAGCTGTTGGATTCTCCTGCGCTTTGAGTCGCCATAAATGTCGATAGGGTGTCTTGCTGGGGCACATGATGATGCCCGATACCTGTGCGAGAATCTCCATGTCTAAGATGGAAACTACTGCTTCATATTTAATGGTGGAAGAGGTTATTTTCGACGAGCTGAAGACAGTCAAGCTGTGTGAACCAAAGTTTCCGGTTCGGTTTCCTGAATGCTGGCTAGTAGCACCTCTAAACGCTGAGACCTCAGGATTCGGAACGTGACGTTGCAGGTGGAAAAGCGTCTGGTTGCAGTCGAGCGAGTGCTTCTTCCAACTGTTGCCGTCTGCATCCATATCTTCGCCCTGTTGCTGGGGAGGGTCGGATATCTTGGTGCTTCCAAAGGATGTCAGTCCGACGGTAAAGATGAGTCTTGTGGGTTATGTTCCCTGGGCGGTGACGGCAGGGTCACCAGTGTACTCTAGGTCTGTATTTTATGGTTTCCTCGAGAACCAGAAGGGCCTAGGCACTATGCGTGCTCCTACAATCCGCTCAGGGAGGAGATAAGCAACCCAAAGGTAGCTCGCACGGCTCAGTGAATGAGTACCTCACAACCGTGTTTGAGACTCGGCTGATCAAAGCCTCACTGTCTCTGATAGGAGAGGAGAACCTTACCTCAGTTGCTGAAAGCCTCACCGGTAAGTTGGAAACTAGGCTGATTAAGACCGCACTGTATCCCGGGATAGGAATCCCCGCCTTGGCTTATCAGGGCCTCACTGGCGAGTTGAAGACTCGGCCGATAAAGACCACACTGTCTTCAGGGAAGAATGAGAGAGGTAAAAAAAGGATAGCCTAGGTATAGTAAACAGTTTTATTACCTTCCAACTACAGAGGCCGTAAAGCCAAAGGAGAAGGATGGGTGGAGCGAAAGAGTCAAGCAGCCTAGTCCCTGAACCAGGAGTGACTGCAGAAAGACAAAGGCGCATATATATAGCGGGCCAGCGGGAATGGGGTGCGACGAGCCACTCCTGCCTGGCTCCAGCTGAGAGCCCGCTCTCCCCACTCCGGGTCTGCCACACCATCATGCGGATGTCAACTGATTTATCTATATGACTATTAAATGTTTTCAAAACATCTATGTATCATTTATCAATGCTTCAATAATTAAAAAAAATGGATATTTTTTTTATAATTTTTTTAATAGAAAATTTTAGACTTCTTTATGTTCTTCAACTTTAGCAACTATTTGTTATTTTATAAAATGCAAATACATCAATGAAGTTTCAGTTTTGTATTGTCCATAGACTATTTCACATAAAAAAATACCATCAGCAGAATTTTTCATATTGTAAGTCAACATTCATGAAAATTTGAATGGGTCGCTAGTGACCCATTGGGAGGCAGGGAGGACTGGGAAGGTGACTTTCATGAGTCCTTGACTACATTTCGTAGCCTGAACTGGAAAGACAATAGTTGTGTAAATTCATTGTCCAATGAATACGGCGTCAATCTCCTCTAAAAGACCAAAAGATTCTGTCGGGAACAAAAGAAGAAAATGGAGATAGAGCAACCATATGCTTTAAAAACGTAATTTTCTGTTTTTTTGATGTTGCCATGAACAATACCTAGATTTTAAGCCACCAGTATGGTTTATCTTTAGACAATTTATCATTTAGAAGAGAAGTAGTAACAGAAATTTTGACAACTTATAAAAATTTATCGGTTCGAGCTGGACCATTCAGCAAACAAACAACAAGTTCATTCATCAGGAGTTCTGGACCTGCACACCTCATTATTACTGTCCAAAATAGAAGAAGATTAAGTAGAATGGGTTAAGTAAATCAAAATTTATCGTAAACAGCTTTTGCAGTTTGGTTTGTTTTGATATGTAGATGAACTATTAAGTTTTCAGTTGACTTCTCACCAAGATATTATCAAAAAACAATGATTCTAGGGACTAATCTGACCTAGCATTCATTAAATAACAAGCAATGTCCCAAGCATCCCTGGCTGATTATACCTCTCCAATATTCTTTGGATGTTTTTAAACTTTCAAAAATGACCCGAGGTTGTTGAGTCATGTAGCTCCTTTGAAATAATGATCCTCTTATCTTGACGTATTCCTTCCATATACCGTAGTATACCTTCCAGGTATCAAAGGTGCAAAGGTTTACTTTCAGGAATATGTGTTTACAATTAGCCATCTATTACTCTCCATGCAGGATACTGATTTGGGTTGGCATTTACCGGTTCCCGCATACCTATACCCTAACTATGTATACCCTGTTGGTGTCACCACCCTTATTGCCACAGGGCATAGGAAGGAGGAAGAAAAATGTTTTTATTTACTTGATTCACCAATGGAGCATGGTATACTATTGCCTAAGAAAGTGGATCTGCTGCCATCTGGTCTTTCCCAGAGTGATGCTGAGTCTGGAAATCTGTCTTATTACAAGTACAAGTGGGAAAAGTATTGTAACTTAAGTTACAGATTACTTATCATCATTAGATAATAATAGTTTTACTCATTTTTTTTTAATATAACTATTTTAAATGTTACTGTGTTTCAAAATTTCAACTTTTAAGTCCTAGGCATAGTAAGTCATAGGGCGACTACTTGTACTTTAGTTTATAGGCATTCACTGTCTAGTAATATAGTACAAATGCATGAGTACAAGATGACCTGACCTATGACTTGATACGCCTTATGCTGAATGCAATAACATTTAAAATAGTTATATGAGGCTATGAGAGTAAAAGTGCCCTTAGACAAATTTAGGTTAGGCCAATTTTTTTTATTTCATTTTGATTAAAAACAGAATTATTTTGATAGACCAAGTACTTATATCTATTGATATATTTGAAAAATAGGTTTGAAAAAGGTATTGAACACCTATAGGTGAATATTGAGTTTTTATGATTTAGGCCACTTTTGTTCTCATAGCCTCATTTAAAAACAGTAAATTTAAAAAAAAGTGACATTATTATTATCTAATAATGACAAGTAGCTTCTAACCTCTAAATACAAAGCTTTCCACTCGTATTTGTACTTTTGTACTTTATTATGAAATAGGGCCCTAGTATCACAAAGTTTATTATGAAATTAGGGTCTTGGTATCACAAAGTTTATTAGATCAAACTATCCAATTAATTATAAAATTCAATATTTTAATTATAATTTCAGAAACTCAGATAAGTGGATGTGAAGCTCTAAATATCCAAGAAAATAAGAGAAAGAGGAAATTTAGAGGTAATTGAATTATTAATTATCACTAAAATTTAAATAATAAATTTTGGTTGTTATTTATGTTTGTTTTAAAAACTATGTTTATTTTAATAGAAACCATTTCTACCTCATCAACCAAAAAGTTGAGCATTGGAAATAATCCTGATGAGTCATCATTTGGCAGTGAAATCACTAGTTTTCCTGGAACGCCATTGCTTATTCCTGTAAATTCGGATAATCATTTGGAAAAGAAGGAAAGAAGATATAGTAAAAAATATAAAGGTAATATGTGATGCAGAAATCAGACTATATAAATGATTTTTTTTATTTCTGAAAATTATAGTTTCATATTTTTAGTCATGCAGAGTTTTTTATTGCTGTCACCTTATAAACCTGCACGGTGTCAACAATACAGAAATTTTAATATTTATACAGCATTGACAAATGCCTGATTCAGATTTATATTATTATTACATTCATAAAATTTAGGGTTGCTTTTAGGTTCCTTATAATATGTTTTAAATGTTTTTGGTGCTCTCCATTGTAAATGTTTTGAAACTGGTTGAGAAATGTTATATAAAAACTTAGATCAGGACAAGTGCCAACCTTTAAATACATCGAGGCACATAGCAGTTCTTTGTATGTAAATGAATTATCGTAATAAGAGGTCTTACGTAATTTTAAAATAGGTTTCATTGATAAATTAGAAGACTTACAGTTAGTCATATTAAATTAGTTCGAAAGTGCTGTAATTGATGAATCATTTGTTGCTTTCTTGTATCAAAAAGTTTATTAGATCTTAACTATTCAATTCATTACGAGATTGCAATTTCAGAAACTAGAATAAGAAAATGTAAAGCTGTAAATATCCAAGAAAATGAGTCCAAGAGGAACTTAAGAAGAGGTAATTCTTGACTAATACTGATGTATTGATTTTTTTTTTTTTCGATATAATATAATGAAATTAGTTAAGAATCTCAGCATTGTTAGTAATTAATTATTACTAACATTTAAATAATAAATTCTGCTAATTATTTATTTTTTTTTTGAAAATTATTTTTTATTCAAAAAATAAATTTTTTTTTAGCAACCATTTCTACCTCATCTTCCAAAAAGTTGAACATTGGAAATAATCCTGAAGAGTCAGCATTGGACATAGAAATCACTAGTTTTCCTGAAGCTTCATTGCTTGTTCCTGCAAATTCGGACAATCGTTTGGGAAAAAAGAAAAGAGTATATAATAAAAAGCATAAAGATAGTTAAAACATATCTGTGTAACTTTCCTCACAAATATAGGCTGATCTGTTGTTATTGGTTGGTAATCGATTTTAGTTCTTAGTCATTGTTCGGCATCTTCGATATTTCCTGGTGTAATTTAGGAAAGTATTTTTTTAATGTGCTCTGCTTCACCGCGCTCATAATGTTTCTCTTGTGAAAATTTTTGTGAAGTAAATGAGAAATTTTCCAAATCATTATTACCGTTAGGACCATTTGAGCCTTCCCTTAATTTTATCTCTGCATCGAGCAAGCTTCCTTTAACAAATCGTTTGATGATTCTGGTAATCATGGTATTTATTTATGTTATCACCACATCAAAAGTCTCTCAAGCATAGAAAGCAATAAATTAAACACCCTATGTGATTTATCTAAACAGATCCAGATCCAGCGGCTCATGAAGTGATCTTGTAAATCACCTCACTTCTTGTTGATTGATGATTTAAGATACTTGTCCATCACAGACTGTATAATCACCCATCTCTTTCGTTGAACATTGCCTTCTCGGTTTCATTCTATCCTTCACTGATCTTGTTAAGATATATTTCAATTCTCCATTTCTTATTGCAGTTATTCACCTCTGTTAGCAAAGATAAAAGCTGGGGTATCACCTACTAATTACAACTAACCTAACTTTCCAATAAAAATCTGCTCATAAATTATCACCCATAATCCGTGAGCAATTTATACTTCTATCATAACGGGAAAATGTTTTGCTAACTCTGAGGTTACAACTGGGTCCATAACTTAAGAAAATTATGGAAAGAGGGTTAAATAAAGTGAGATATGCCCTACTTCTCAACTTAAGTTCCTAATGTATAATAATATTCTGAGAGTATATCCCAAAATTATATATATATATATATATATATATATATATATATATATATATATATATATATATATATATATATATATATATATATTATATACTATATCCTACAGTCTATTGCTCCAAATAATCAAATACTTATGATAGAGGAAAAGGTTAATGTTGATAATAAAATAAAAAGGTTTCCAACAAAAAAAAAAAATATATATATATATATATATATATATATATATATATATATATATATATATATATATATATATATATAAATATTTTACTGCTTTGAACAAAGGAAAACAAAATATTGTCATCTTAATTTCTCAGATATGTGAGACTATGTATCCAAGTGAAAAATGAAAGTTAATTGTTGTATTGACTTGTGAATTATGATTTTCTTATTCCACTAAGATTAAAAGAACATTCTCTACGAAGGGCTGAGGAAATTGATAAAATAAAAAAAGTGCTATAATTGTAGGATGAATCATTTGTTGTTTTCTGGTATCACAAAGTTTATGAAATTCAATGATATTCTAATTATGATTTCAGAAACTCAGATAAGTGAATTTAAAGCTCTAAATATACAAGAAAATAACATGAAGAGGAAATTAAGGAGTAATAATAAAGACATATTAACAGGTTTTTTTTTTATACATATATATAATAAAATAAAATTAGTTAAGAATCTCATATTTGAAAACAATTAATCATCACTAACAGTTGAATAATAAATTCTGCTTGTTATTTATGTTTGTTTTAAAAATTATATATATTTTTATAGCAACCATTTCTACCTCATCTTCCAAAAAGTTGAACATTGGAAATAATCCTGAAGAGTCAGCATTGGACATTGAAATCACTAATTTTCCTGAAGCTTCATTGTTTGTTCCTGCAAATTCGGACAATCATTTGGGAAAGAAGAAAAGAGTATATTATAAAAGACATAAAGGTAGTTAAAACATATCTGTGGAACCTTCCTCACTAACATAGCCTGATCTGTTGTTATTGTCACACAGAGTTTTTGTTATTAGAATGTTTAAGTTCTGTACATTGTTAAAATAACAATTTTTTTTATGTTTATATCAATTTAAAATAACAATATTCCTATAGATATTAGGTGTTGCTCATTGCTCTGTCCTGAAGATGGCACAAAAAGTTGAATTGGTTTAAATAAAAAACAAAACTTATTGTTATGTTTTTTTTTGTACATTGACTGATCCTCAGATTAAATCTAGGGGAAGGTGGTTGGGGGTGTGGTAAAAAAAAAAAAGCATACTGTAAATATTTGTTTACTATTTAATGTGTGCTGATATTAGGGCTAACTTGGTAGGCAGTCTTCATGGCAAAAAACAGTTGGGTGAGATTATGATCATGTCCAAATGGAGTAGGAGATATTGAGGAAATTATGGGAAGAGGATTAAATAAAGACCCTTAGCCTTCCTATGCACCCAAGCTTAGTTCACAATGCTTCTATATTCAGAGAGTTGTTACATGGAATCGACTCATTTTGAAGGTATTTGTAGTACAATTATTTGTTCCAAATACTTGAAATAGTTCTCTCAGTTCCCATCAATTTCAAGATACTTAAAAATAATATTCATAACTTGAAATTGCAATACTCTGAAATAGCATTATTCTGATCCCAAATGATCCCTAATTGTTATAAATGTATGCAAGTCCAGTGCTATGGTTTAGAATATCAGCTATCAGTTCACTGTTATGAACATAGACTGTGCCCACAAATCCATTCTCGACGTCATCGTTCAAATGGTGATGCCTAACATCTCAATATGGTGATGCCTAAAATATCTATGTGTTTGGAACATTTTCTCTGTTGTGTGCTAGCTATCTTTATGACAGACAGATTACCTTCGAAAACTCTACTAAGTAATAACACTACCTTCTATTCTTGCTTAGTCATCAGCTGATATAAAAATCTAATATCTGCCTAACACTGAGTCAATGCCACATACTCAGCTTCGTAACTAGAAAAAGAAACAGTACTTTGTTTCTTAGATTTCCAAATTATTTTGTTGTTATTAAATTTTATGTGATAGTTAGTCAGTACTATTGGTAAAGTTGGCATGAGATGAGTGACCTATGTTCCTCTCTATCCTGCTATAATTTGCTTTATCTTTTTTTTTTTTTATATATATATTGTTATTCTGTTGATTTTTCATTTTTTTTTTTACTATGCTATTTTTTCATATAATTAACATTTATAAGAACATTTACTTATAATTTACTTTATTAATGATGACCTATCTACAGAAATTAGTTAAGAATCTCATAATTGAAAACAATTAATCATCACTAACAGTTAAATAATAAATTCTGCTTGTTATTTATGTTTGTTTTAAAAATTATATATATTTTTATAGCAACCATTTCTACCTCATCTTCCAAAAAGTTGAACATTGGAAATAATCCTGAAGAGTCAGCATTGGACAGTGAAATCACTAGTTTTCCTGAAACTTCACTGCTTGTTCCTGCAAATTCGGACAATCATTTGGGAAAGAAGAAAAGAGTATTTAATAAAAGACTTAAAGGTAGTTAAAACATTAAAACTGTAGAACTTTCCCCACTAACATAGTGGGGAATATCTGTTGTTATTGCCACACAGAGTTTTTTTATTAGAATGTTAAAGTTCTGTGCGGTGTTAACATACAGAAATTTTCATATTTATGTCAATTTAAACTAATAATGATTATATAGATATTAGGTATTACTCATTGCTCTGTCCTAAAGAATTCGCAACAAGTCAAGTTGGTTTTAAATAAAATACAAACACTTTTCATTTTTTTTTTTCATTGACTGACCTCATCCTGATTCTCATTAAAATAATTGTTGATAATATTGTTGACTTTGGATTAAATCTAAGAGATTTTAGTTTTGGGCATGTTATGAACTTAATCTTTGAAAATAATTAAATATTACTAAAATTTAAATAAGAAATTTTTGTTTTTGCTGTTTTAAATTTTTTTTGCCATAGCAAAAATTTATGTTATAGCAACCACCTTTACTGCATCTTTCAAAAAAATGAACATTGAAAATAATCCTGACAAATCATCATCATTGGACAGTGAAGTCACCAATTTCCCCGGATCATCGTTGCTTATTCCTGCAAATTCAGAAAATAATATGGAAAAGAAGAAAAGAGTATACAATAAGAAATCTAAAGGTAATTTGTTATGCAGAAATTAATCTAAATAAATTATGTAATCATAGTAATTTGCATACATACATATATACATCTTTGGCTCTACAGCCCAGTCCGGGCCCTGGCCTCCAGAAGAAACTGTCCCCACCGGTCTCTGTCCCTGGCCATCGTCCACCAGCTTGACGTCCCCAGCGGCATCACATCCCTTCCAACCTGGTCTAACCATCTTGTCCGAGGTCTTCCTACTTTTCTTTTTCCCACTGGTGCATGGTTCATTATCCTCTTGGGAATACTATCTTTAGCCACCCTTCGTACATGACCAGCCCAACGAAGCCTGCTGATCCGGATAAATTTTCTTGCTGGGACATCCTTATACTTTTCGTATAGTTCCCGGTTGTGTCTTATTCTCCAGCTGCCATTTTCTTTGATGGGCCCATAAATCCTTCTTAGAATTCTTCTTTCGAAAACTGCGATCTTCTGTTCATCGACTTTCTTTAGCACCCAGCATTCACAACCGTATGTCAGTATGGGTCTGATGAGAGTCTTGTAGAGTGTAGCCTTTGTGTCTTTATTTATTGCTTTTGTTTTAAAGAGCTTGATTATACCGTAATAACCCCTCGTGGCGGTTATGATTCTCTTTTCTATTTATTTGGAGAAGTTATTGTCAGTATCTACAAATGACCCAAGGTACACAAATCCCCGAACTGTTTCGAACATGTATCCACCTATTTCAATGTGCCGTGCCGATCACGTATCTCAGTCCCTGCAACCATATACTTTGTTTTGGCTTCGTTTATTACTAGCCCCATTGCTTGAGCAGATCGCTCCAAAGCTTTAAGGCTTCTTTCATGCCTGATTCCGATCTACTGATTATATCTATGTCATCGGCATAGGCCAGAAGCTGTACGCCCTTATTAAAGATATGCCCGCCTATTTGTATCTGCGAATCTCTAATCACTTTCTCCAGACCTAGGTTGAATAGAAGGCACGCCAGGGCGTCACCCTGCTTCAATCCATTCCTTGTTTGTAGGGGAGCTGATAGATGGGACTGGATCTTAATTTGATAATTAGAGTTGGATATGGCCACTCTTAACATTCGGACCAGCTTGGACGGTACATTCACCTCCCTCATTGCCTTATAGAGCATCTCTCGATTTATAGAATCATACGCGGCCTGAAAGTCCACAAACAGATGGTGCGAACTAATTCCATATTCCAGCGTTTTTTCCAGGATTAACCTTAACGTAAAGATCTGGTCAGTCGTTGATCTACCTCGCCTGAAACCACACTGGTAGTTCTTGATAATATCCTCTGCATAAGGAAGAAGTGGACCAAATATTATGTTGGACAATATCTTGTATGCTGTATTCAGCAAAGAAATGCCTCTGCAGTTTTTATATACAAGCATCAGGCATTTCTTCTTCTATCCAGATGCATTTCATTAAATGGGTAAGCTCCTTGACAAAGTCCTGACCAGCATTCTTAAGAAACTCCCCTGGTAAACCATCTAAGCCCGCGGATTTGTTATTATTATTGAGCTTCTCTATTGCCTCACTTACCTCATCATAGGATGGGAGCAGCTCTTCTCTGTCATCTTCCGTCACTTCCTCCCTCTGATCATTGCCACCCTCTCCAGCACTATACTCCTCGTTCATACCTAACAGTTCACTAAAGTGCTCTGTCCATCTACTGACCACGCTGGCAGTGTCATTAAGGAGGTTTCCACTTTTATCTCTGCACGCAATAGATCGAGGCTGGAACTCTTGCCTCATGTTGTTTACTTTTTTATACATATCCCGGCTTAATTTCTTACTTTTGTATTCCTCTATGCTTCGCAGATGCTTCATCATGTGCCTTCTCTTTTTCTCCCTGTGCTCCCTCTTTTCCATCTTCCTTGCTCCTTTATATTCTTCATGGGAGGCCCTCGTGCATTTCCTTTGAATCATCAATTGATAGGCCTTGTTCTTATTATCCGTAACTTCCCTGCACTCATCAAACCACTCACTCCTTGGGTCGTCATGCTTCAGACCAACAGTTTCCTCCGCAGTGGCAGTCAACACACTCCTGAGACCATTCCAGTGACTCTGCACCTATTGTCCCATGCCATCAGTCCGTCTCCAAGCCATAGTTTTCTGATTGGTACATTCCTCAAGTTGCTTCATTACAACCTCTTCCTTGAGCCTCTCTGTATTGTACCTTGTAATCCTCGTGCCTCTCTCATTTCTACTGTTAGATATCCTAGCTCTTAATTTAGCCACCAAAAGGAAGTGATCACTGTCGATATTGGCACTTCTGAACA
Organism: Rhaphigaster nebulosa; assembly: GCA_948150685.1. Classification (NCBI taxonomy): domain Eukaryota; kingdom Metazoa; phylum Arthropoda; class Insecta; order Hemiptera; family Pentatomidae; genus Rhaphigaster; species Rhaphigaster nebulosa. Next base: position 133,398,600 of record OX411308.1, on the reverse strand, counting down.
CTCGAACATCCTATTGGTCTGATCTATGGCGTCCCTCAATTAGGATATGATCTATCTGATTTACTGTGTTGCCATCTGGAGAGGTCCACATACCCTTGTGTACTTCTTTGTGATCAAACAATGTTCCCCCTATAACTAGATTCTGGCTAACAGCAAAATTCAGTAGTTGGAAACCATTGTCTGAATAGTCTGAATGCAATCCATACTTCCCGACATTACTGCATAAATGGTCCTTTCCTACTTTGGCATTTAGATCCCCTACAATCATTTTAACATCATGTCTTAGGCTTTCAGAGCATATCCTTTCCATTAAGTGGTAGAACTCGTCTTTCTCTTCCTCTGGTTTGTCGTCAGTTGGAGCATGCACATTGATTATGGTGTAGTTAAAGAATGTACCTCTTACTCTTATTTTGCAAATCCTGGGAGTAACTGGTAATCAACATAATTTACTTTTGAAAATTGTAGTTATTTAATTCATAGTCATGCATTGTTTTTGTTACTAGTATGATATTGTCCCGCACTATTTATATAGTCATTTAGTGATATATCATACTTCCTTTGACGACATGACCTATTTGCTGTACTTTTTACCCTGAACAAGGCCTTAAAAATATGCTGAAAAATTAGTCTGCATATTAAACTGTAAAAAATCATTAAGTTTTTTTTTAATACACCCTCAAACATCATCTTCTTGATATAGATCATTTTGTTTTATAAAGATTGTGATTTAAAATTCCTTGTAGGGTCAGATTGGGAAATTGTGAAAGCTGGGTAATTGTGAGCAAGCGATGATCTAGCAATGTAGTGCTAATGAAAAACTACAGATTATAGAAACTTAAGATAAGATTATATTCTTAGGTTTTAAAGACTTTACCACCATTTTTTATCTCCCATTTTGTTTTAAAAGCTGATAATATTTACTTTTACTTTCAATGACGCTATAGTCAGATGTGGACCTTGGCCTTCTCAATGAGCCTTCGCCAGTCTTGTGTAGCCGCTTTTCAATTTTGCACGTTTAAAAGAGTTGGCATCCCTGGTGACGTCTTCCCATCTCAGCCTTGGTCTTCCTCTTCCTCTCAACCGGTCCAGATTCCCTACCAGCAGCTTCTTGGGGATTTCTTCCTCATTCATTCTTGATATGTGGCCTGCCCGTCTCAGTCCACCACACTTCATAAAACCTACGACCTTTTCATTCCCTAAGAGTTCATATATCTCCCTGTTATATTTAGCGCCTCCACTAGTTCGCTTCATTCTTAATGGGTCCAAAAATACGGCACAAAATCTTTCTTTCGAATATAAGAAGCTCTTTCTCTTCTTTACATGCTAGGGTCCACGTCTCTGAAGCATTCATTAGCACTGGTAGTATGAGTGTTTTATTAAGATGGCACTCGGTCTGATGAGACAGAGCCTTACTGCTAAGGTGTTTTCTCAGTCCAAAATAGAAGCAGTTGGCCTTCCGTATTCATTGGCCGATCTCAAGGGATATCTTATTTATACAGCTAACTATTGAGCCCAAATCTATAAACTGATCTACATTTTCGAAGGAGAACGGTCCGGTCGTTAGTGGTTCCTTGGTAGAATTATCTGCTCCCAGGCCAGCTCTCATATACTTAGTTTTTTCTTGATTTATAATTATCCCAATTTCCATAGCTCCTTCCACTAATCTAAGAAAAGCTTTTAGTGCATTTAGAGATCTAGCGACTATGTCTAGATCATCTGCTTATCCAAGCACCTGTACCATCCTATCATAAATGGTTCCGATTGTTTCTAATCCAGCTCTTGTTATTACCTTCTCTAAGGCAAGATTAAAGAGTTAGCACGGTAGGGCATTGCTCTGTTTCAATCCTCTCTTTGTCCTTATTCAGGGGATAAATCTAGTTGGACTCCTGCACACCTAACATCATTCATCACATTTTGAATCAGGTATTAGCTTTGCGGGGATTCCGAAATCACGCAGTGCTTTGTAGAGCTTTGGCCTCTTAATGCTATCATATGCGCTTCGGAAATCTATAAAAAGTTGGTGGGCGATCATTTTATATTCCAAACCTCTTTCCAGAATTGTGCGGAGCCCGAATATTTGATCTACTGTTGATCTACTCCTTCTAATTCCAGACTAACATTTGCCAATTACTCGCTTAGCGAACGGGAGGAGTTTCATAAATAGAACATTAGATAGTACTTTATAGGCACATCGCAGGAGGGTAATACATTCCAATTGTCACATTCCAAGATGTCTCCCTCCTTGTGAATCGGGCATAAAATACCTTTTTTCTCCAATCCTTGGGTATTCCATTTTCAATCCAGATTGATATAATAATATTATATATGGATTTATGGAGTCTTTCACCACCCTGTTTCAAAAGCTCTGCTGGGATTCCATCATCACCTGGGGCTTTGTTGTTTTTAAGTTTATTAATTGCCTCCATGATTTCCTCGAATTCTGATAGATCAATATCTTCGAACCAAGGTGATATTTTCATTCCTTCCGCTGTTCCTAGAGTTTCCTTAGCCACACTTTTAATTATCTTCGAGCAAACATTCCATTGGTCATGAGCTGGCCTCTCAATTATTGTTCCCACAAGGAGTTGATACAATTTCTCCCTATATGCGTTGCTTGTTTCGGGCTCCTTTACCTTAGACGTGTTTATTTTTTCCTGTTTATTGCCTCGTAACTTTCTTGTATTTGATATTTGTGCTCTTATTTTGGATAACACTAAATAATGGTCTGTATCCATATTCACACCTCTAAAAGTTCTGCAACTGATAAGGTTCGATTTGTGCCTCGTACTAATTAAGACATGATCTATCTGATTAACTACTGCGCCATCAGGTGACCTCCACGTTCCCTTATGAATATTTTTTCCAAGAAATGTGGTGCTTCCAACCACAAGATATTTTGATGCTGCACAGTTAATTAATAAGCGACCATTTTTGTTTGAATTTTCGTGAAGGCTGTATTTTTCGTGAATCCTATTGCACGGTCTCTAACTCTTCCCTTAACCACAGACCCCGTTCTATATATTTGATGTTGTTCTTGACAGCTGTAATATATAGTATGAAAACGCTTCTCAATAAGTCCCTTTCTGTTCCATCGTACTTCTTGGATTGCAGCAAGGTCTATATGGTATCTGTCCAGTTCAGATAGGAGTAGCCGAAGCGACCCCAGTCAGTGTAGGGATAAAATATTCCACTGTCCGATATTTTAGTCCAGTTGGCGAATCTTGTGTCGTTTTCCATTAATCAGGCCGGCTAGTTCTCTTTGAGGTTTCATGATTTATTTTAATTTAAGGTGAGTGGGCAATCAACCCAATCTGTCCCCGAGCCAGGTGAAGAGGCTGCCTCTTCTGAGAATCCTAAGTTGCTCCCCCATCCCGGAGCGGCTACATAGGGAAGGCGACCCTAGGGTGTGTACTGTGCATGACCTTAGTCTGTAATGTGGGTTAGTTTTAATAGTGTACTGATCTGGTGAGGTGTGCATGGTGTAGTGAACTCGGGATCTTAGTGGCATTACTCACCAAAGGGATTCATATTAATAATAATAATAATAATAATAATAATAAAGCCAGGAGCTACGACAACTTTATAGGCTGGAGCATATAAAGGTGTATCCAATTATAATATCCAGCAACGGGCTCATCCCAGACGATACCATCAGATCAATTAAGAATCTGAAGCTGTGTGAAAAAGTCTTGGAGGAAGGGCAGAAAGCAATTCTCATTAGTACAGCAAGCATCGTCAGGAAGTTTTTAAATATAGTTTAAAATTTGAACCTAACCCTTGACTTTGGCCCGGCTAGATGAATGTTTCTGGCAATAGCCAAGATTGTAAGAAATAAAAATAATAATAAATTCTTTATTTATTCCGGGACATATCCCTTTAGAATAATATTACATGTAAAATCAGTAGAGCTTTAGAGCCTTAGAGTAGAACAAACAAGAATATGATATTGAATAAATAATAGCATAAATAAACAAATGAAAAAAAAAATGAAATTATAATAAATAATCATGACATAACTTTTAAACCTTTAAGGAAAAATAAACTTGCAATATTAATACATTAAAAAATTAAGCCAAAAAAAAAATACATTGAAAGAGAATGTATTTATATTAATAATAAAAATAAAAATAATGCATTAATACATAAATGGGTGGAAAGTTCAGTTAAAAATAAGGAATACCTATTTACAAACCTTTTGGAACTGCATGGACATGGAGTGACTGAATAGAGGGGATTTAAAGGTGGGAAGAGTATTGGAGCAACGGATGGAAGAAGGAATGGAATTCCATAAGGATGACGATCGGATAAGAAAAGATCTGTCAAAACCTGCGGATCGGTGGGCCGTTGTATATAAATCTGAAGACCGAAAACGGGTATGGCGGGAATGAACAGAGGATTTGAATTGAAGGTCGAAGATGTATGATGGATGTCGTGATTGGATGACTTAGTAGAGGAAGGATGCCAGGAAGTACTTACGATGGTAGGAAGGGTACAGCCACTTCAACTCTTCATAGAATCGGGAGACAGAGGCGTCTCCCGGGACTCCGAAGATAAATTAGGGATTGATAAATTATTTGCCACTTTTATAAATTTTTTTTATTGAAAACCAGTTTCGAATGTTATACATTCATCCTCAGTTCTAAGAGCATACAAAAAATTCAAAAATAAGCAATTCAAAATATAGTTGGTATTATTATATATATTAAATTAGATTAATATAAATCAGTATTATAATACATTTATGAATTATGAATTTAATTAAGACAAGAAATCAAATACATGTTGGTACTCACCAAGGTTTAAATGGATTATTTCAAACAGAATAGTTTGTACTGGTTTCTTCTCGCATTGTACTAGCAATGAACAAGAAATAGGCAGGATGTTTTTAGGTAAACGGTTTAAGGGTCAGAGTTTTCCCAGTAATGCCGGTGAGTAATTGTTTTTTCTGTTATTGATGGGAATAAATTTAAGATTGGACTATTGGAGATATTTATTTGGTCATTTAAGCAAAAATCTGGATTGGATTTGAAGGATTTTATTATTTCAAGTGCTTCATATATATTTAATTTGAGACTGTTTTCAACATGATGTATTAATTTAACTCCTGAGTCTTTGATGAATTTATGATTATTTTCATTTAAATGAATTGCAAAGTTGGAATTATCTGTCTTATTATTATATTCACATATATGTTCCTCTGATTTAGCGATCTTCCAGTTTTTCCCGTGTATTTGGCTGCACAATCATTACAATTTAGTTTGTATAATCCGCTTTTTTGGAAAGGGTCTATTTTGTCTTTAGGAGAAGAGAAATATGAGGATAGGTTTTTTTCTATTTTAAATGCAGGGTTTATAATCCAAGTTTTTTCAATTCATTTCCGACTTTGGTGGATGGAATAAAAACATAATGTTTCGGGATGGGCCTGTCTTCGGGGATTGTTGAATAAATATCATTAATTGTCTTTTTTGTATTTGTTTTTTTTAAATGTGATTGATAGTGGTTTTATTATATCCGTTATTTGTTGCTATGGAATATATTATTTCAATTTCTTTATTATAGTTCTTTTTATTTAATGGTATGTTCAAAAGACGGTAAATCATGCTATTAAAGGCTGCAAGTTTATGTGCTATCGATCCAATAATATCCAATCCAGATTTTTGCTTAAATGACCAAATAAATATCTCCAATAGTCCAATCTTAAATTTATTCAATAACAGAAAAAACAATTATTTACCAGCATTATTGGGAAAACCCTGAACCTTAAACTGTTTACCTAAAAACATCCTGCCTGTTTCTCATTCATTGCTAGTACAATGCGAGAAGAAACCAGTACAAACTATTCTGTTTGATATAATCCATTTAAACCTTGGTGTGTACCAACATAACATGTATTTGATTTCTTTTCTTAATTAAATTCGTAATTCATAAATGTTTTATGATACTGATTTATATTAATCTAATTTAATATATATAATGATACCAATTATATTTGGAATTGCTTATTTTTGAATTTTTCTTAGAACTGAGGATGAATGTATAACAATCGAAACTAGTTTTCAATAAAACAAATTTATAGAAGTGGCAAATAATTTATCAATGCCTGATTAGATTAATCCTTCTATACCATCATGCGGATGTCAACCGAAGATAAATCTTACAAAGCAGTTTATCAATCGTTTTAGTTTTGCCTCGAGGTCCCCAGAGACGCCCCTGTACACCGTACAACGGTAATCAAAGTGGGGGAATATTAAGGAGGTAAATAGGAGTTTTCGGGTTTCAAATAAGAATAGGTGACGTAGGTAATTTAGTCGCTTTAAGGTGGAAAAGGTACGACGAGAAATATCAGAGACATGGTTTTTCCAGGAAAGAGTTTGGTCAAAAGTGATTCCAAGATTTTTTATGGTTGGATGGAACTTAATGGGATTATTATTTAGGAACAAGGTTGGAATATGAGGAACAGTTTTAAGGAAGTGATTACAATTGCCTTTGTCTTCTCTGCATTCAAATTCAGCTTGTTAGCAACAGCCCAGTGACTTATTCGATTCAAGTCCTCCTGGAGTCTTTTTGTGGCTAGTAGTTGGTCAGAGGGTAGGAAGGACAGGTATATTTGGAAATCGTCAGCATAAATATGGTATTGGGAGTGATGGATAAGAAGGGGAAGGTCATTAATATAAATAGCAAATAGAGTAGGAGACAAAGAGGAACCCTGGGGGACACCAGAGGAGAGGGACAGTGTCTTGGAAAGAGGTTGACCTGGAACAACTACATACTGCTCCCGATCTGAGAGGAAGGATTGGAACCAGCGCATAACATTGTTGGATAAAGGAAGACTTTCTAGTTTCTTAAGGAGGATGTTATGGTCGACTGTGTCAAAAGCTTTGGAGAAATCTAAAAGGATGAGGATGGCCAGGTTTTGGTGTTCAATGGCAGTTTGGAGGTCTTAGGTTATTTTCAGTAGAGCGGATTGTGTTGAGTAGTGACGAAAGCCAGATTGGAGAGGGCTAATGAGGGAACCCTCTTCTAGGAAATTTGAAAGTTGAATTTGTACTAGGTGTTCCAGTGGTTTTGAGAGGTTAGAGAGGACAGAAATAGGACGGAAGTCATGGTGTGAGGAAGGATTTGCAATTTTATTTAATGGTCGGACTAGGGCAATTTTCCATGAAGAGGAGAATATGGAATTTTGTAGAGAAAACTGCTAAATATGGTAAAGGCAGGATTTTATTAGTTTTACAGGGATTTTGTCAGATCCATAATCATAGGTGTGGGATTTTAGGATAGTGGAAAATAATTCGTTATATGATACGTGGGAGAAAAAGAAGAAGATAATATTGCGGTTATAACAAAAATTGTGAATTATGTTTGCTTCTAGTCCTTTGTTCTCATCCCGCAATTCCTAATAGAAGGTAAGCTTTTTTTTTGTGTATTAGTTTGTAATCTTAGCTGCAAGAACATCCATTTTTTGGTCTGTATAATTTTTGTGGAACCACAATCGACTGTTTACAATTGCCCCATAATATTTTGTCACTATGAACAAAATATTTCTTTCATATATTACCTGTTGAGAACTCGGATGGTGAAGTGCTTGATTTGAGCCTATCAAGTATAGCCTCTCCTGATAAGCAATTAGCTAATGTAGGACCCAGCAGCATTACTTATTTTGTGGAGATATTCTAGTGGAACTTGACAAAAAAATATTAATAAAGTCAGCTTGAGTCCCATCAAAGAAAAAGGAATTAATCTTAAATCTCACCTATGGGGAAGTTAAAAAGTTGAAAAGCTATGGTTTAAATCAGAATGAGATCAAACATGAGAATTGAACTGTCTGGAGTTTTTTTTTCTTAATCAAATTTACGTACTATATATTAGTTTTATGTTAGAATTAAAGAAATCTGTTCACAATTATGCCTCCTGACCCTAATTTCTTTTCTTTTTTATGCATTTTTTTCTTATTAACTTTTTTTCATACCATTAATTTTTTTAAAAATTGTAAAGTGCATGAGAGTATGATATTTATGTATATGCACAACATGTCAGATGAAGCAAAACTAAACGAATTTGTGTAAGAAAATGAATATCCGAGGACTTACCAAGCTGTTAAAAAAACTGTTAAATGACTTTTCGTCTTCAATTATTAACCAAAAACCAATTAATACACTTTAAAACAAATAACTATTAAGTCATAGTTAAATAACTATTAGATTATAGCGCTAGGTTATGCGTCTGAACATGCCAGTTGCTATAGTGAGACTATTGATACAAATAAGAGGTTAAAAGAGGAGTTGTTAGGGAAAGGATTTTTGATCTTTCTATTTGGTTTTGAAGTATCACCATAGTGTTTCAAAATTAAATTATTTTTCAGAAAGAACCAAGCCAACTAGTGTAAATGAGGCTGAGGAAGTGATGATTCCTTCCAATGTTTTAATAAATGAAATTGATGACGGTAAACTGCTTTTTTTATTTTGAAAATTTCTAAGCTTTTATATTTGAATCACTTCATGCTAAAAGGAGTTTTGTATAACTGTTTTCATAGTGACAAAGGTTGTGTTGATTATATTTTTTAAGTATATGTGATATAATTAAACTAAAATTATTCTTTTATTCTTTTTCAGAAAGAACCAAACCAACTAATGTAAATGAGACATGTGAAGCTTTGATTCCTTCCACTGTTTTAATAAATGAAATCGATGAAGGTAAATTGCTTTTTAATTTTTTTTTTTTTTTTTGCTTGACTTTAAGCCTTAATCGCTTTCTATTGTATTATTATTGTTAATATTCTGTATAACTTTCTTAAAATATCCTTTTCTCTATTTTCAGATAAAAAGGAGTCAATTTCTGTATGTACTTTCAGTGAAGTGTCAGCTCCTTCAAACGATGAAGTCAAACAAGAAGAAATTGAATATGGGGGTAATAGTTATTTAATTATTAATTTATGATCTATGACAAAAACATGATACAATTAAATAGTAATGTGTCCTGTATAGCTATTGTTTATAAATGTTATATTCAGTTATTTGTAAAGCTTCCTAAAATTTTATACTTTCGTATGCTAAATAATTTTCTTAAAAAGTCGTAAATTTGTTGCCAAATTATCAATAATTTCTATAAATGCGATAGGCGAAGTTACAATTTCTTCTTATGATGTTTACCAAGAAGAAACTGAATATCCAGGTAAAAACTTTTTATCATTTATTAATTTTTTACTTGTATCTATCAAGATTATTTGGTTTAAATACTTGATAAGAAAAGATTTTTTATTATATATTAATTTGTCTAAAAGTAGTTACCATAATATTTTTTGAGTTATTCTGTTTGAAGATTTTTTACATGAACAGGTCTGTGAAGTTCATTCAAGTTTTAATCCATACCTCTCGTCAACATCTATGGATTGTAAGTTTTAAAATATTAGTTCAAAATGGTTACTGAAGACAATGTTGGCTGTTACTTTTCAAAAAATGTAGTTGAAGTACAAAACTTGTTTTTTAACTGCTCTTATCTGTTTGGAAAAAGTAGCTCAAGACAAATTCAATGATAACCATAAAAGCCCATACAAGGCATCCGAGTGTGTCAATGACAGCACGAGTCTGTCCGCAATCAAGCCTATGTCAGTGAATGATGTAATCAATTCTGATGCACTGCCTTATCCTTATTTAGAATAATAATAATTAAATGAATGAAAAATAATCATTATTTATTCATAATGATTATATTTATTGTGGATCAGCCATGGATAATCATAAAACAAAACAATTAATTTTTTTTAACTGGTTTTATTGAGTAATATTGCATTCTGTCTCAATTGGGAACTATGGTAATTTGGATTAAACAATTCATTCACAACATATTTACAGAAAATTAAATAATAGAAAAATAAAAAATAGAAAAAAAATTAAATTAACATCTTGAACAAAGGTGTACTTAAAAAAAAAACAATATTCTGTTTTATATATTAGATAATAGACTATGCTTGATGTTTATGTAATTAGATAATAAACTATGTTTGATGTATATGTAATTGATAAATAATAACAAAAATAATTTGAGACAATTATAACAAGAAAGATGGGAATGATACAAAAATATTGATGAAAGCTTATCACAATGATGGCTATCTTAATAATTTGAAATAATGTTAGACATTTTTATTTAAATGATAATTTTGATGGATATTTTGTAACCTTTGCTAATGGCCATCATTGGTATGTTGAGGGATCAACCTTCAAATCATACACCACTCACTGCTGAAGTTTTGGATGAGTGAGATGAGTAATTCCCAAACTCGTTTAGGCTTCTATGATAGTCTCAGAGATCAAGTATGATGAACACCGAGATACAGTATCAGGGATCTACTTGACCACTGTAGAAAAGGGTATCTCGATACCAGAGATAAAGCCGATATCAGAAATAAAGCTGGCCACTTCTGGGAAGTAGGGAGAAAGATAAGACTATAGATACCAGAAATGAAGCCGGCAACCTCTGGGAGGTAGAAGAAAAGATATGAGCTGAGATTCTGGACATGAAACTGGCCACCTCTGGGAGATAGAGGAATAGACAGGAGCTGAAATGATGGAGACGAAGCCAGTCACCTCTCGGAAGTAGGGAGGAAGATAGGACCAGAGATAAGGGAAATTAAGTCGGCTACTTCTGGGAGTTAGAAGAATAAATATGAGCTGAGATACTGGAGATGAACCCGGACACCTCTGGGAGGTTAGAGGAATAGAGAGGAGCTGTATACTGGAGATGAAGTCAACCATCTCAGGAAGAAGTATGACCAGAAATACCGTAGATGAAACAGGCCACTTTGGGAGGTAGAAGAAAAAATGTGAGCTGAGATACCATAGATGAAGCCGGCCACCTCTGAGAGGTAGAGGAAAAGATTGGAGCCAAGATACCGGAGATGAAGCCAGCCACCTCAGGAAGGCAGAGGAATAAGTATGATCAGAGATATCAGTGATAAAGCCAGTTACCTCTAGAAGGGAAGTGAAATAGGAGGAACAGAAATGAGAACCCTGGCTTTTGCCTGACAAATTACAGAAGGACCTGGACTCCAAGACATAATGACCTGCCTGTCTGAGGGAGCTCTAAATATGTTGGGTGACCAAAAGTCACTGGGCCATCTTTACACTTAAAATTGTTTAATAATTATATTTTTTCTGGCTAGATCAGGGTATCTTTTTGTCTTATTTTTATTGGTATAATAGCAATGCATATCAAAGTTCCATTAACATTAATAAAATTGTGTCTTATATATATTTTTAATGAAATAACTAACATATTAACCTCAGTTCTTTCCCAGTAACCTGAGATGGTCTCAATAAGAATTTCATATCCTTTGCTCCCAATTCTTCACCTGTTACCGATATTGAACACCAAAGCTTCAATCGAGAAAGCTTCTTTTTCTCCCATGTGTCATATGATAAAGTACTTATCACTATCCTAAAATTCCACACCAATGATTATGGATCTGACAAATTCCCTGTAAAACTAATAAAATCCTGCCTCCCAATCCTTTACCATATTTACCAGTTTTCTCTGCAAAACCCCATATTCCCTTCTTCCTGGAAAACCGTCCTTGTCCGAGCATTAAATAAAATTCCAAATCCTTCCTCACCGCATGACTTCCGTCCTATTTCTCTGCTCTCTAACCATTCAAAATCTTTGGAATTCGTACAAACTCAACTTTCAAACTTCCTAGAAGAGCGCTCTCTCATTAACCCTCTCCAGTTTGGTTTTTGACACTGCTACTCAACCCAGTCCGCTCTCCTGAAGATAACTCATGACCTCCAAAAGCGCCATTGAACACCAAAAGCTAACTATCCTCATCCTTTTAGATTTTTCTAAACCATTCGACACCGTTGACCATAACATCCTTACCAAACTATAAAATCTCCCTCTATCCAACAGTGCTATGTGCTGGTTCCAATCATTCCTCTCAAGCCAGGTTAGTCTCCAACCAAAACACTGCCCCTTTCCTGTGGTGTCCCTCAGGGTTCATCTTTGTCTCCTACTCTATGAGGAAGGTTACGTGGTGTTCATGGCGAAAAGTCGCATTTTCTGCTTAAGAATGTATTTCGTGGCTCCTGCTTAATTGTGTTTATAGTTTGTTTTGTATTTTTTATTCGTTAATTGTTATTCTAGTTTTGTTTGGTTGAACATGGTTTTTTTCTTAAATTTTGTTAACAGTTAAAGTGTAAATAGTGTATATAGTAGGGTTAGGTGTGGACTTCAGAATTTCAACTCCTTAGAGTTGTGATTGCGTAGTTAACTGTAGTTTGTGGTATTGGAAAAAGAATTAAGATTTCCCAATATAAGTTATTTCAGGTGAGACAATTTTTTTAACTCTTAAATTGTGTTTTTACATTTTATAAACTTTTTATAAAACATAGTAAGTATTTATAGGCATATCTTTTGTAATATTGCAAAGGTAAGTCTACCAGTGAACCCTCATTTAAAGATTGTAATTGGTTATTTGATAAATGAGAATAAAGTGTTAAAAACATTGGAAGGTTATAGGTTATTGTTATCAAATACTTCATATCCAACCGTAACACTAATTTTACTATTTATTGATCAAGAAAAGTGAGAGTATGCCGATCAGAGATGTTACAGTGATGGAGGAGGAGTTGGAAGAAGCCCAGCCTACCAAGGCATCTATACATTTGGCAAAACGAGCAAGGAGAGGTTCTTCTGAGAATGCGATGAAGAAAAGGCTGAGGCCAATAGTCTACTTTCTGAGGCAAAATGTATACAGGAGAACCTGCGGGTCTTTATGTGTTCTTATTACTCTGAAAAGAGGTTGAATGTTTATCTTCGGAATCATATCAACAGTGAAGAGGCTAGTTGATATGATTGAAACATTAGAGGAGGGAAAGAAGGGTGAGGATATTTCAGCCCTCGTCCCAAATTGTGCAGAACATGATAAGGCGAGTTGTAGTTGAGAACTCGGTGCCGAAAGTAAGTGAGAGGCCTTCGGCTCCAAAGATTACTCTGCAACACCAGGCAAAGGCTGCACCCTCCAGATATAACCAAAGTTATTGTTTGGCAAGGCCTACGTGCAAAAGATCTACAGGCCAAGCTGGCCGGAGGAAAAAGCCCAAGCTTGAGGTTAGAGGAGCACTCCACACGCATGGAGCTGAGCAGAAGTTTTAAGGTTTTTAGGGGGGAAAATAACTCAGAAATCAATCACTTTACCATTGGTTATTGATGATCATCTATGATCAATTTTCTCCTCAGTGACTAGAAACGACTTAAGCATGTATTGGGTGTTAGAAGTGCATCCAATGGTTCAGTTCCTGTTGCTAGAAAGGGAAGCTTGGTTAACAGATGAGTGTCGATGACCTTCAGAGACCAGTTGGATGCCCCTCGATGCACGAAGTGTCAAGGCTACAGGCACACAAAAGCAACATGTCCGGCAATTTTCCTAGTCGGTATTTGGTGTGGCGCTTGTGGCCATGTCCTGAAGGATTGTCCAAGAAAACAAGATCTGATTGACCCGTCCTGTGTAAATTGTGAGCGAGCAAATGTCCCATTCCACCAAAGGAAGCATAAGGTGGGTTGTCGGGGGTTTCCTGTGCACGTAAAGTGGTCTCAGGAATGCGAGTAAAAAACGCATTATGATTAAGATCACCATCCTCCAACTGAACATGGACTGGCGGCATGTTGTGGCAGATGAGCTCCGTACTCTCTTCCAACACTATGATATGGCCATACAGGAAACGAGCTGCTGTGTGAACTTGGTCATGGAGTTTGGCCTCGTGTCGAAGGTTATAGCCTTGAGCAGTAGAGAGAGGAGGCCCAGGGCTGCTATCGTGGTTAATAATCCGATCCTCGACGTGATGGATCTCAGGCAGGATTCCACAGCGGATTGTGTCGCATATCATGTCAGGTGGGACAATGTAGCTTTCACATTGGTTTCATTGTACTTTCCTGATAGAAGCGATATTGAGGAAGGCATATCCATTAAGGAAATGATCACGGTTCGCACTAGAAACATGATCATATGCTGAGATACCAACTCCTGGAACACGGTCTGTGGATCCAGTTGAACGGCGTGATGGTATCTAGGCAAAAACTCCTCAAGAGTCGGTAAAGATGTTTACAGTAGAGACTTACTCCAGGGACGATCCGTCCCAAGATAATGAAGAGGAAGCGTTTGTGAGATGCACTGCAGTATGCTCACCATGGGACATATGGGATCTTCGTAACGCTGTGGACAGGCAAAAGACTGGTTGTGCCCCTGGTTTAGACACCATTGATGTGGCAAACTTCAAAAATAGTATCCCCTATATTGAAGAAAGGTTGTTGTCCGTGTTCAATGATTGCCTGGACAGGGTATACTTTCCAAAAAGCTGGAAACTTGCTGAGGTCAGGCCCCTTTACAAAGGAGGAGACAAGGATAAGCAATTAGTGAAGTCTTATAGGCCTCCATTTCTCCTCCCCATCATGAGCAAGGTTTTGGAGAATCTGATGTTGGCAAGGCTATGGTAAGTCTTCTCACGAGCGAGCCATCCACGACAATACGGATCTTGCAATGGTAGGAGGACTGCAGATGCCCAGCTGAGAGTGCAGCGTGATGTGAGAGAAGTATGTTATGCTTTTCTTGTTTGACATAACTTCTGCCTTTGATAGTATTTGGTGGCCGAGCGTGCTCCAGCAGCTGCACGAGTATGAGTCTTCCAGCAACTTGTATGGCCTGGTCAGAAGTTACCTCCAGGACAAAACATTAAAGATTCGTGGTAGCTTCTACGAAGTACTGTGGAGGGAGGGATGTATGCAGGGATCTGTCCTTGGTCCTGTGGAAATTGGTCTTCGATGAGTTCGAGGAGAGGGGGAGAGCAGTTCCCTGCTTCTGCTTATGTGGATGACCTGACAGTTGTAGTGGCCTCGAATAGCAGAGCCAGACTGAAAGATGACGCTGAACATTGCCTGAAAGGAGAATGGTGCGAAAGGAAGAAGCTGAAGATGGCAGGTTCCAAGACTCAGGACATCCTCTTTAGAGGTACGACTGATAGGGCTCACCTTATAACTGGTCATACAAGGATCAGTTAGGTAGTTAGGATTGGAGATACCTATCTTGGAGTTAGGATTAGGATTGGAAGAAATTTCAATGTGATTTCTCACTTGAACTATTTGAAAAATAGGGTCACCTTAGCCTTAAATGGACTCGGTCGTATTGGTGGCACTTTTTGATGCCTCAGATACCCAGCAACGATGACCATTTATAAAGGAGTGATTGTGGGTATCCTGTGGTACGCGTCCCCAGTCTGGAACCGGAGTCTGTTGTACAGGCATAAGAGTTGGTTGGCTACCATCCAGCAGATGACTCTGCTTCGAGTAACCTGGCTATACAGGACGGTGTCTCATGAGGCGGAACAGTTCTTTGCAGGAGGAATACCTCTTGACCTCCTGCTGCAAGAAGGTTACTTCTGCCACAAGATAAGGAGGGAAGGCCCGGCAGATCTCCGAGTGAGGATCAATGCAGACCATAGCAGTTGGCAGAGAATCCTCCGGGAGGATACAGTTGAAGAATGGAACCGGCGGTGGGTGACTAACACTAAATGGGCTACCTTGAGGAAGTACTTTCCCAGTGTCGGATCGCTTCTAGAAGCAACATGGGTCCTCCCGGACTACTGGGTCTCGCAGATTCTGACAAGTCATGAGAGTTTCAGAGCGAAGCTTTTTAAACATGGAATAGACATCTGGCATAGAAGACATAGGAGGGGAAGAAGATGGAGATGATGGCCAAACTGAAGTACTGAAGAGCAGGCTCTGTGCACAGCTACTAACATAATTATAATCTGATTTACTTGCAGCAGTGTGTTGTATAAGCACGAATGAACATCACACTCCTGCAAACACCCGTATTGCCTTCTAGGCAGGGTAGGGTGGAAAATAAAATAAATAAGTCCCCTACTCTATTTGTTACTAGGTTGTTACGAAAGTCCTTGTGCATGAATACAACCCTTAAAGGTTGTTGTCCTTGTTCAATGATTGCCTGGACAGGGTATACTTTCCAAGAAGCTGGAAACTTGCTGAGGTCAGGCCCCTTTACAAAGGAGGAGACAAGGATAAGCAATTAGCGAAGTCTTATAGGCCTATATGTCTCCTCCCCATCATAAGCAAGGTTTTGGAGAACCTGATGCTTGCAAGGCTATGGTAAGTCTTCTCACGAGCGAGCCATCCATGACAATACGGATCTTGCAATGGTAGGAGGACCGCAGATGCCCAACTGAGAGTACAGCGTGATGTCGAAGAGAGGGTAGAGAAGTATGTTATGCTTCTCTTGTTTGACATAACCTCTGCCTTTGATAGTATTTGGTGGCCGAGCGTGCTCCAGCAGCTACACGATTTTGAGTCTTCCAGCAACTTGTATGGCCTGGTCAGAAGTTACCTCCAGGACAGAACATTAAAGATTCGTGGTAGCTTCTACGAATTAGAAGACACTGTGGAGGGAGGGATGTCTGCAGGACTCTGTCCTTGGTCCTGTGGAAAGTGGTCTTCGATGAGTTTGAGGAGAGGAGGAGAGCAGCTCCCTGCTTCTACTTATGTGCATGACCTGACAGTTGTAGTGGCCTCGAATAGCAGAGCCAGACTGAAAGATGACGCTGAACATTGCCAGAAAGGAGAATGGTGCGAAAGGAAGAAGCTGAAGATGGCAGGTTCCAAGACTCAGGACATCCTCTTTAGAGGTACGACTGATAGGGCTCACCCTATAACTGGTCATACAAGGGTCAAGAATTCGGACGAGTGAGGTAGTTAGGATTGGAGATACCTATCTTTAGATTGGAGATACCTATTTTGGAGTTAAGATTGGAAGAAATTTCAATCTGACTCCTCACTTGAACTATTTGAGAAGTAGGGTGACCCTAGCCATACAGGACGGTGTCTCATGAGGCGGTGTAGGTCTTAGCAGGAGGAATACCTCTTGACCTCCTGCTGCGAGAAGATTACTTCCGGCACAAGATAAGGTGGGAAGGCCCAGCGGATCTCCGAGTGGGGATCAATGCAGGCCATAGCAGTTGGAAGAGAATCCTCCGGGAGGATACAGTAGAAGAATGGAAACGGCAGTGGGTGACTAACACTAAATGGGCTACCTTGAGGAAGTACTTTCCCACCGTCGGATCGTGACTAGAAATGATATGGGTCCTCCCGGACTACTGGGTCTCGCAGATTCTGATAGCATGGGAGTTTCAGAGCGAAGCTTTTTAAACACGGAATAGACTTCTGGCACTGAAGACCCAGGAGGGGAAGAAGATAAAGATGATGGCCAAACTGAAGTACTGAAGAACAGGCTGTGTGCACAGCTACTAACATAATTGTAATCTGATTTACTTGCAGCAGTGTGTTGTATAAGCACGAATGAACATCACACTCCTGCAAACACCCGTATTGCCTTCTAGGCAGGGTAGGGTGGAAAATAAAATAAATAAGTCCCCTACTCTATTTGTTACTAGGTTGTTACGAAAGTCCTTGTGCATGAATACAACCCTTAATTCCAACTCTCATAATTAATCCAATAAGAATATTTTTGTTCCTGCTATTTATATCAATGTTTACTTTCCTTAATTCCTTGTGACTTGAGTTGGCTTTATGGGGTCATTTACATTTTTAAAACGCAAGTGCAATGTCAAAAAAAAACATGATTTGCGGTCTTATGAGACATTTATGGAAAAAAGGTCAAAGCTTAAAGGCAGTCTCCGAAGAAATTTGTGTCATTGAAGGAGAGTCAATTATACATCGAAATACTGCTGGACTTTGGTTCGGGTGTTTTAACAATGGGATTATAAGCCTTGCAGATGAATTCAGATCAGGTTGCCCATCAGTCGTTGATGATCACGTTCTTGAATGTGTGAACCAGGATCCCCGTAGAACTACTCTTGATTTATCGGCTGTTATAGGGACTTCTAATGCCACAATGGCTCATCGTCTTAAAAATCTGGGTGTATGGAATTTAAGATCAATGTCCAGCCAACTTGACAGAGGCCCAAGCCCAGCAGCGAGTTGGTATGTGCAAAATTTTGTTTCAAAATCCGAAAGATGATAGGTTCTATAAAAAAGTATGAGTGACAAAAAGTGGATATTTTTTAAAAAAACTTAGTTATCGTAAGCAGTAGGTACGACCAGGTGATGCTGCACAACCGGAAGTTCACCAAGATCGGTTTGAGGAAAAAGGGATGCTTTGTGTTTGGTGGAACTTGGAAGGCGTTTTGCATTTTGAGGTTGCTCCTGATGGTCGGGCAGAGGACTCAAACCTTTATTGTGAACAGCTAGACAGAGTTTATGCAGTATTGAGTGCAAAGTACCCCTCTTCGGTCAACAGGAACCAAGCTATTTTGCAAAACGACAATGACCCTGCACATCATTCTCGTTTGAATGGGCTGTAACAAACAAGCTGAAATTGAATGCAGAGAAGACAAAGGCAGTAGTAATGGTTCCAATCACTTCCTTTAAATTGTACCTCACATCTCCAACACTGTTCTTAAACAATAATCCCATAAAATTCTATCCAACCATCAAAAATCTTGGAATCACTTTTGCACAAACTTTCCTGGAATACCAGTTCTCCGATATTTCTCGTACCTTTTCCATCTTAAAGCGACTAAATTACCTTTGTCACCTATTCCCGTTTGAAAATAGAAAACTCCTCATTTTCTCCTTAATATTCCCGCACTTTGACTAATGTTTTACAGTGTACCTCTGAGGACCTCAGGGCAAAAATAAAATGTTTGATAAACTGCTTTGTACGATTCATCTTTGGAATCCTGAGGGACGCCTCTGTCTCCCAATTCTATGAAGAGTTGAAGTGGCTTCCTATCGTCGTAAGTACTTCCTCTACCAAGTTGCTGAATCCTACCGTCCGTCATACATCTTCGACCTCCTTCAATTCAAATCCTCTGTTCATTCCCGCCATATCCGCTCTCGGTCCTCAGATTTATATATAATGCCACACCGGTCCATAGGTTTTGACAGATCTTTTCTTATCCGATCCCCATCATTATGGAATTCTATTCCTTCTTCCATCCATTGCTCCAATACTCTTCCCATCTTTGAATCCCATCTATTCAGTCACTTCCTGTCCATGCAGTTCCAAAAGATTTGTAAATAGGTACTCCTTATTTTCAACTAATATTTGCACCTAATTATATATCAATAAATAATTTTTCCTTTTGTTATTATTATAAATTCATTTTCTTTAACTGCATTTATTTTTAATGTATTAATGTTGGAAGTTTTTCCTTAAAGATTTAAAAGTTATGTTATTTTTTATATATTGGGATGATAACATTATACTTCCATTCCTTGAGAATTATCTTTTCATCCCAGATTTTTTGAAAAACCATCTGGATATTATCTCTTCCTGCTGCCTTTCCTAATTTCATGTTAGACAGCGCTTCTTCTATTTCATTCTTCTGGATACAATAGTCCATATCCTATCCTCTACTGTTTTTTCTGGCCAGATCCTCCTTAATCTGGGATGCACTACTGTTGGCAAATCATTTTGAAAATGTCTTCTCGTAGTGGTTTCTCCACACCTCCAAGATTCTTTCATCTATGTTATGTTGTTGTTTCATCTATGTTATGTTTCTTGTTGAATCCATTACATTTCTGACTGGCTTTACTTTTATGCCACGAAATTCCTTCACTGTACTCCAGAATTTTTTTAGTTATCCTTATAACTATTTTCAATGGACTTTCCAAAAGCTTCCCTGGATTTAGCCTTGACATTTCTCACTACTGTCTTTGCATGATTTCTACGTCTTACGTACTCTTCCCAGTCCAACGGGTTTCTTGCTTAGATGTATTTCTTCCAAACCTTCTTTTTTTCCGTCACTGCTACTTTAACCTTATTGTTCCACCAACTAATCTTCTTTTTATGTGGGCTTGTCTTTTTGACTCTGCAAGCCTTTCTTGCAGTATCAATTATGGGATTCGTCTTAGGTTTATCTTACGATGATCGTCTTAGGTTTGTTTTAAGAGCCAATATTATCTAAGGTTTTTTCTGCAGTGATGTTAACCAGTCTTTCTTGTATGAGTTCTCTATATTGTTTATTGTTTTCGTCATTTTGTAAACTATTGACCTGAATCATTTCATATCTCTTCACTGTAGGTTTTCTTCCAATTATTAATTATTTGTTATCTGCTATAATCAGTATATAGAGGTGCTCAATTCTGTTCCTCTGATCACTTCGACTTCTCTAAAGTACCTTCAACTTGCTCATATATAAAATAATCTATGGTGCTTGTGACATTTCATCCTTCTACAAATGTCAGCTTATGGATATCTTTGTGTTTAAACCAGGAATTGTCAATTAATAAATTATTATCTGTACAGAAATCTATTAGTCTTCACCCATTATTATTTATGACCGTTTTTCCACCAAATGGGTCTATAATACTGTTACTCGCATAACTATATTTTCCCATTCTCGCATTAAGGTCTCCTGACTTAACATTTCTATTTTTGCTTCCAGCAGAATTTACTGTTCTCTGAAGATCACTATAAAAGTAAAACTGGCACTGCACAATACTTATAGGCAGGTCATAGAAATTCCATGAAAAATGGCATGTTTGAATAGCCAAAATATCTTTCCCAAAGGAAATATTTATTTATTTTTAATTTAATAAGAATGTTTTTATGGATGATTTAATGTGTTAAATAATTTTTGAGACAAGAATAATTTATTTAAGGTATTTTAAAAAATCATGCATATACCCTATTATATCTAATGAAAATATTCTTCTATGGATTGGTGTATTAACAGAATTTTTTATTCAAAACTGGCATCAGATTTAGCTGTAGCACTTTGAAAAATCCCTATATTCCTATTTTCGGACGAATCTAAAAATAAAAATTTTTCCCAGAATCTGTCTAACCTTAAAAGTTTTTTAAAGATTCAAAAAATCACCCATCAATCAGGAACTTTTTGAATGATTCAAACCAAACTCATGGCATCGGTATAGGTTCTTTAAATACACGATTTGCTTTAACCATAGTGTTCCTACTTATTTTAGAACCAGCATTATCTGGAAAGTACCTTAATTTTGTTTTTATTTGGTAATACAAATTTTTTTAACTTTTTTTTTTTTTTTAAAGACTGCTGTTTCTAACGAGTCCAAGAATATTTATATCGGATACATTGAAGATGAGATACAGAGCTTCAAATCATAACGTAATTTTGTGACTTTAAAATTTTGAGCACCCTCGGAACTGAATTTTTTTTTGTATGATTTTTTCAACATTAAGGATTTTTAGTGTTTCGAATCAAAATTTGTCTTCATTTTTGGTGTGAAAAAAATCTGTAATGCTAGTTTAATTAATAATTTAAACACTTTTTTTAATTTATTTGACAAAAATAAATTATTTTTAATGTTTATATTTTTCTTTTATTATACTCAAAAAAACAAATGTTTTGCTGGAAAAACCATTATTTTGATATAATCTTTCAAACTCGAGATAAAGCATTTATTATTTTTCTTAGCTCCTTTTTAGCTCCAAAAAATGTCATTACCTTCACCAAAATATTCCGTTAGGGTAATGACATTTTTTTGGTACCGTAGTGATATTTCTACTTAAAAATTTATTGATTTTTTTTCAAATAATAACAAGGAGAGTGCGCGATAAGTCCGTCGCCGATTTCAATCTAAATTGTTTAGGTGATTCTATATTGAAAAAAGTCGACAAATATCCAACTATTTAATAAAATCATAAATGCTTTATCTCGAGTTTGAAAGATTATATCAAAATAATGGTTTTTTCCAGCAAAACATTTGTTTTTTAGAGTATAATAAAAGAAAAATATAAACATTAAAAAATAATTTATTTTTGTCAAATAAATTAAAAAAAATTTTAAATTATTAATTTAACTAGCATTACAGATTTTTTTTCACACCAAAAATGAAGACAAATTCTGATTCGGAACACTAAAAATCCTTAATGTTAAAAAAATCATACAAAAAAAAATTCAGTTCCGAGGGTGCTCTAAATTTTAAAGTCACAAAACTACGTTATGATTTGAAGCTCTGTATCTCATCTTCAATGTATCCGATATCAATATTCTTGGACTTGTTAGAAAATGCAGTCTTTAAAAAAAAAAAACGTAAAAATTTTTATTACCAAATAAAAACAAAATTAAGATACTTTCCAGATAACACTGGTTCTAAAACACGTATTAACACTATGGTTAAAGCAAATCGTGTATTTAAAGAACCTATATCGATGCCATAAGTTTGGTTTGAATCATTCAAAAGGTTCCTGATTACAGAGGTCACGTTTTAACATTCTCCAAGTCCACTAGTGTAAATGAGGCTAATAAAGTTATGATTCCTTCCAATGTTTTAATTAATGAAATTGATGACGGTAAACTGCTTTTTTATTTTGAAAGTTTCTAAGCTTTTATATTTGAATCGCTTCATGCTAAAATGGGTTTTGTGTAACTATTTTCATAGTGACAAAGGCCCTTTTAGCATGAAGCGATCCATTTGTTGTGTTGATTATGTTTTCTAAGAATCTGTGATATAATTAGACTAAAATTATTCTTTTTCAGAAAGAACCAAACCAACTAATGTAAATGAGACATGTGAAGTTTTGATTTCTTCCACTGTTTTAATGAATGAAATTGATGAAGGTAAACTGCTTTTTAATTTTTTGTTATTTTGCTTGGCTTTAAGCCTTTATTTATTGCACTTAAACCGCTTTCTATTATATTATTATTGTTAATATTCTGTATAACTTTCTTAAAATATCCTTTTCTCTATTTTCAGATAAAAAGGAGTCTTTTTCTGTACATACTTTCAGTGAAGTGTCGGTTCCTTCAAATGATGATGTTAAACAAGAAGAAATTGAATATGGGGGTAATAGTTATTTTACGTTTTAACATTCAAAGCTGTGTATTTTTTTTTTTTTTTAACAGGAAGGAAACAATGCTTATGTTGAGTCATGATGGCCTTTATAACTGCTTTCAAAATATAGTACTAATAAGTAGATAATTTTAAGCATCTGATAAAGTGTAATGATAATGTCAAATAAAAATATATGGATCATGCCACCTTTCTTTTCCTATACTGGCAAGAGAGACTCAGCTGTTAAAGAGTTGAGATTTAACTCTTATCCGCAGGATCACCAATTTTCATCTACTGCTTATTTTCTCAAAATTTACCTTTTCAACTTGTTCTCTTCCAGTTTCCTTTTTGTATACGGTAATGATTGTACATCGAGGGACATGTATTTTTTGCTCAGTGCTTGGTAGATATAAACAGAGGCTATATAAAAACTATTAAATGATAGTTCACTTTTTGAGGAAAGTTAAAAGTTGGCTCTCCATTGATTTGAAAAAGAAAGGGATGTAAATGAACTTTGAAATTAATGATGGTAGTAGGGACAGCTACAGTAATGTCATTTTCAGGTTTCATACTTTTAAATGACTAACATGATAATAAATATTGACTATTGTCTTTCTAAATACAAAAAGAGTAAGGAATAACTTACTATAATAATAGCCAAAAATACTAAATGAAGCTTTATAAAAGGGTGATAATGGCATGTAATCTTAGAATTACCCATGAGAATATTTTTTTTTTCTCTGAGCATCCCAAAGCTTTGCACCAAAAGTTTTCTCTCCAAATCCTGCAATACTTAAATTTAAAATATATTTATACTATTACGAGTTTTAGTCAACCCATTGTAAGGCTATAGTGTACTCAAGCCCTTAAATATAGAAGAAAAATTCTCAGATTGGTTAGCAAATAATTCTTATTTTAAAAATGCAAAAAATAAATCCTTAGTTTTGCTTAGTATGTTTTCTTGTAATTGTAGAATGTAGTTATAGAATGTAGTTATATATTTTAGTTATATATTGTACTAATGATATCTATATTTGCTTGAAACATATTACAAATATTTAATGTATTGTAATATATGTTTTATAGTTCATAATTGTGGCGTAAGTGGAATAACTGAAGATCAGACTTCACTTAAGTGTGTTTCATCATCTGTACTTCAAGACATTGAAGGTAAATATTTTGTTATTGTGTCTGTTTAATCCTTAGTAGGGAACATTACCGATACATATGCAACTGGGAACTACCGCATCTCAGATTAATATCTCACTTTTTTGCTGAAACCTATCATTTGAGATTCAGATGATTATTATTTGAACCTTATTAACGTTTGAAGTATCTAAGGGGAAAAATTTATTACTTATTAATCTTTCATGGAATAAATATGTGGAATAAACATTGCTGTATATTACAGCCAGACATTGCCGGAAAATATGACCCATCTAAATGGCCCTTAAATCTGCAGTAGACAACTAGCCATGTAGGGATTGTCATCCATATTAATTGGTACCATCTGATGTTTGTTTTCATAGTTCTTGGAAACCCCTTCTGTTAATTTTTTTCTCGTTTTTATAATTACTTCAGT
This sequence comes from Rhaphigaster nebulosa, assembly GCA_948150685.1. Classification (NCBI taxonomy): domain Eukaryota; kingdom Metazoa; phylum Arthropoda; class Insecta; order Hemiptera; family Pentatomidae; genus Rhaphigaster; species Rhaphigaster nebulosa. The sequence goes on along the minus strand of OX411308.1, from coordinate 133,374,182 downwards.
GTAAATCCATGTTTATGTACATGTCGGTAGTGTCAAAGCAGAAAGACGTGGTAGGCAATTGGAAGAAATTGGGATTTTTAGTGATAAAGGTTTGTAAGCTTTAGTTCTTTCATGTCACGATAGGCTATTGCTGAATCGATTTTTTTATCGCTTCTAACCAAGAACTATTCTTAATAAACAAACCCTGCTCACTAAAATCTCAATTTCTTGGTTTGGTACTTAAGCCTTTCTACTTTGACACCATCGATATTTTTAAATATTTTTTCTGATACATTAATATATATATTCTTTTGTATGTTAATTAATAATTTGAAATCAATCTTTTTACTGTTATAAATCTTTCGTATTATACACATAAATAAAAAATGTATTGCGATAATCCCCGCTTAACGTTGGTTCAGTTAATACCTCTATTTTCAAGTCCCCAACTGCAAAGTTAATCGAGGGCTTACTGTATTTCCTCAAGACAAATAAAATTCAAAAGTGTTATTCATCAGTTTTATATCAATCTTAAAAAAACTCATGGTTCGTATTGTATTGTATAATCTGGGAATCACAAAGAAGTTAGTTAATCTAGTATGGATATGCATGTCCAAAACTTTTAATAAAATCTGAATCAGTAATTTTTATTCCAATAAATTTGAAATAAGCCAATTCCCTTTCCCCAGTTTTATGCCATTTAGTATTTTGTACCTTAAAAGGTTTAACTTTAGATAGTAAAATAGTATGCTGATGAGTTGGTACTGTTTGGTAAAGATTAATGAAACCTCTGACATTAATGAAGTTGGCGAAGAATTAGGTCTCAAAATAAATACTGAAAAATACAAAATAAAGGGTTAGTGCAGTGTTTCTCAACCTTTTAGTATTTGTGACCCAATTTTCAATCACAATTTTCATGCCCTCTCCCTCCCCATGCAATAATTTTCACTGAAATCGTGTTGTAATCGTAATATTAGTTTCTATTTAATTTAGTTTACATAATCACATAATGCATATATCAATTCTAATTTTCAAATATATCAATTCAATATTCAAAATTTGAATGCATAGATTTCTCTCGAACATTCTAGAACATCTGCGTGGTGGGTATAAATATTATATCTCATTCCAGCCAATTTCAGTCGAGTTGTGAATGTTAATAGTGTCGTGACCTCTACCATGAATGTGTATATTGTAATTTGCGTGTTATTTGCTATTAACGATATTACACAATATTTTAGCAGTAGAATCATCACAGTGTACGTATACAGAATCATGGATAAATTTTTAAGTGGGCGTAAGCGAGTATTAAACGATAGTGAAGCATTAAAAAATGCACAGACTACAGTGGTTCTGAAGATAAAATCAAGAAAATATTTAAATGTTGGGCTTACCAGCACTGAAGTAAATGGAGAAGAAAGGCCTTTGTGTGTCTTTTGCTCAAAAATTTTGGCAGCAGACAGCATGAAAACTAATAAACTTAAACGACATTTAGAAACACTTCGCAAATCCTGAGAATTCTTCGAATTAAAATTAAAATCATATGAAATGCAAAAATCTTGTCTATGAATGCAAAACTTTATTTGCCTCTTACAAAGTTTCATATCAAATAACCAGATGTAAAAAACCTCACAACAATGGTGATGAGCTTATTATTCTGCCAGCTGCAATTGAGATTGTAGAAACTATGTTTGGAGATAATTTTGCTAAACAATTGTAGTCCATACCTCTATCAAATGATACTGTTGCCCGTCGAATTGGTGACATAGCTGAAGATGTACAGCATCAGCTTTTCGGAAAGTTGCATGACAATTTATTTTCTATTCAGCTTGATGAGGTAACAGATAGCAATAAAGATGCTCATTTGATTGCCTATGTTTGTTTTTGTTATGGTATGTCAACAGTAGAAGAACTACTATTCTGCAAACTAATAGAACTCAAAGAAAAAGCACTTGCATTATTTAGTATCTTTAATGATTTTCTAAACGAGGCAAATATAGAGCGGAAAAATTGCATCAGAATATGAACTGACGGTGCTCGTACAATGTCTGGAAGATTCCTAAGTGTACAAGCACTTTGTGAAACAAAAATCTCCAGAGTGTATCTGTACACTGCCTGGTCCATAGAGAAGTTTTGGCATCCAAAGAAATAAATCCTGGTCTGAATATTGTGCTAATGACGGTGATGACGCTAGTAAATTATATGAAAATGAGACTCCTAAAATCAAGAATGTTTTCTGCACTTTGCAAAGACATGGTTGCAGCACATTCAGCGTTATTATTTTATTGCGAGGCAAGATGGTTATCACGGAGATTTTTGCAATGTGTTTATGAATTAAGAGATGAAATTGCCACTTTTCTAGAAGAGGAAAACTGACCGGAAGCTAAGATGTTTCGAGATGGTTTAATTAAAGCTAATTATTAAATACATTGTGCAATACCTATTTATAAGTGTATTATATTAATGTAAAGTGTATTTTATTTTTATTATGTCAGAATCTTTTCTGTAAAATAAATATTTTTTTTTATTTTTTGTCAGTATTTTTCTCATTTTTTCTTGATATACTCGCCCCCCTTGTTTTCACGCCCTCCTAGGGGGGCACCCCCCCACCTCCCTCCCCAGGTTGAGAACCACTGGGTTAGTGGTAGAAAAGGTGGTAAGTTTTGTGCTATTGAAGTTATGGGGTACGTCTTTAAATAAATAGGATTAAATTTAAGTAGCTGGGGTCTTCAATATCTCAAAGGAATAAAATTTAAGAGATAATAAAATAGATGTCAAAGGAGGGAATTGCTTATTATTTTCAGTTGCAAAATGACTTACTTTATGTCTACTATACAGAAATATGAAAGGAAAGATAGAATTTACAGGACTGTCATTGTCTTGTCAAAAGAGTAAAACATAGGTGGGAGAGGATTGTGATGCAGCTGGTCTAGAATTGGGTTTTGATGGGGTTTAGTGGAGGAGCATAGAAAATAAAGTAAAAGAAAATGTGGTAAATAATGGTCCAGCAGGTGAAGTATCGGGGCAGCAGTAGTAAGGCTGTGGAGGATTGCTATTCTTCATTGCTATCTCTGAAATGAACAGATTTGGCAAAGAACTATTCATTGCATCTAATCCTAAAGAACTATTTATTGTATCCTAATATAGTCCAGTCAATAAGTGCTCAAAAGAGGGGTGTAGAGTGCATGGAATATGCGAACATTTTTAACTTCAGGACTTTGTTAAAAGTAGTTAGTAGGTAAGCATACTAAAAGTCCTCGCCCCTGGGAGGCGAGCTAAAGGCCGAAGGGGTGTGGAAAGGTCCCAGTTTTTAGTTTTTTGATTATATCTCGGAAACGATGCACTGTAGAAGAAAATATTTCAAATAAAAATTAAAGCTAATTAAATTTCCTATAACATTATGTCTATACATTTCTGTCAAATTCCCAATGATTTTTGAGATATACGTTGTTGAAAATCGATTATTTTCGAAAAAATCATTGTCAAATATTTGCTTTTAGTTCCTCTCACGATCTTTACTCAGAAAAATTATCAAAGACAAAGTTGGAAAATTAAAATTTCTTAAATTTGATGTCCACTTTTGCAACTTATATTAAATATCTATCCTCTGTTCTAACACCATTTCCTTTAAATGCAATCTTCTGAGTGTTCTCAAATAACTACTATATTAATTAATATTAAAGTGGATTGAATATTTATTTAAACATAGTTATTTATTATTAATCAATGATGTTGATACAACTTTATGCCATGATGGAGTTACGATTGGCAAACAAGCAATAGCAAAAATGAAAAACTTGCAATTCATAAATATCATACTGTCATGGAAAGATCGTGCACTTCCTCTTTCTTCAATGAATTTGACAATCAAAATTGACAATAAAATAGTTGTCGTGGATTCCTTCTTGCTTTTTAAGCGAATCTCCATTACCAAGAAATTGGAAGAGGGTTTGAAGAATGATATGCAATATGAACTGGCATTCTTCAACAAAAGTGGAATAAAGAAGTGTAGAAAGTCAGTACTATACACACTGTTTAAGCAAATTGATAAGGATGTTGATTTAACTGCCATTGAATTGTTTGTTAATGGGGAATTCCTTGTCCATAAAGTTTGGCAAAAAGAAACAACTGCATCAACCATTTGTGATGATTACATTAAATTTCTGAAGACCCATTATCATGGGAGAGGTTGTACGGCGGTTTTTGTTGGGTACACTGACACATCTGAGAGCACAAAAGCATTGAACAGAGCTGACGATATCGACTCATGAGATGTGTGGACATCAATATCAGTTTGGAATGTGAAATTAAAGCCAAAGAAGAGGATATCCTTTTCAACTTTCATAATAAGAGTCAGCTGATAAACCTGCCGCAGAAAAATGGAATGAATAGTTTCACCTGAAATGGAATTAATATGACCTGAAATGGCTTCAGGTGATGCTGATGTTGATATTGTGAAGACAGCTATAAAAAAATCGCAAAATTCCCTGGTTGCTGTTATTGGACAGGACGTCAACTTGGCTGTTCTTTTCGTAGCCAAAACCCCGACTGATCCAGCATTCTGCTGGTAAAACCTGGAAGAGGAAAGGCGAGTATATATTCCTCACAACAGCTGCAGCAGGAGTTGAAAATGAAGGACAATTCCTATTATTCTGATATGCATTCACAGGTTGACACAACATCCGCAGCCTATCACAAGAGTAAAGTGGGTTTCGTCAAAATGTACCAGAAGTCCAATATCATACCAGGTTCAGCTGAAATATTTTCCAGCAGTTCTTCTCCTGACTCCATTGAGACAACTGGGATCATGAGTACTCTCTCATGGGAGTGCAAAGGCACCACAGAAAATTCCCTCAAAGAGTTCAGCTACAAATCATTTATCAAAGCAGCTACAAACATGAAGTCTTAATATCTCAACTCTCCCTCCAACTGAAGGAACTGTTAAGCAACATCCATTCTGGACGTATCAGCTAGTACACAAGTGGTTAGGAGTGGAACCTAATGGTGGGGTGCCGAATTGGGGTTGGGAGAGGAGGAATGACCAACTAGTTCCGAAACTTTCAGAATTTCTGCTCCTGAAGAAATCTTGAAGATGATTTTTTGCCAATGCACGAAAGTATGTGACAGTGATAGATGTTGTTGTAGAAAAGCATTGTAAAACTGCTCTTGTCACGTGCCCGAATCGCAAGGACAAATGCAACGTTGGAGTCGCAATATTAATTCAGGAAGAAGGTTACGATGACAACATCGATACTCTACCAATTTCAACGTCTCCACTGCTAGCGAAGATGAATGAGCCTGGACTCTTCTGCCTCAAAAAAAACCAAGATGTTGCTTTGAACATTTTTTTCATTTTTGAATTACTATCAGTCCATGTAAATACTTTCATTATTTGATTTGTAATAATATAATAAAATCTATAGTTTAAAAAAAAGCATTGTGTTTCAATTGCAATTACCTTATTTCCATTGTTAAAGTGTTGTTATTCATCATGATAACAAGTTATAGAGTTAAAACACAACAGGCTCTCAACATACTCATTTCTAGAAGAACATCGAAATAGAGCGAATATCTTATAAATTCTATAACTGTTGATTGGTTGAAGATAAAGTTGCAAAAGTTTACATCAAATTGAAGGAAATTTCTGACAATTATTATGCGAAACGATCGTGGTAGGCACTTTTGTGTTTACCTACTAACTACAAACAAATTCCTGAAGTCAAAAATTCTCGCATATTCCATGCACTCTATAATGCATTCATTGACTGGACTAATAGCAATTATGCAAAAAAAAAAATATATGATGCAAATACTTACTTACTCGACAGTGCTACTGGTCGAAGTGACCCTCGGCCTGCAGAACAAGATTAGTCCATCTTTCTCTATTCTTGCAGCCTCTTTCCAGTTTCTAACTCCAAGCATTCTGGCATCCTTTCTCATGTCATTTTCCCAGTAGTTTCGTGGTCTGCCTCTTCTTTTAGTATACTTTTAGGATTTTCTGTTGAATTATATTCTCGTTCATAAGTATAACGTGTCCAGCCCATCTTAATCTACTTCCTTTTATTCAATTGACTATGTATTCATTTTTTAGGATGCTGTGGATTTCGTCATTGCTCTTAATTCTCCAAATTCTATCAACAAAATTTGCCTTGTATATTATTCTCACGGTTCCCTAATCATAATTCTATCAATTTCTTGTATAATTTTATTTTCATTATTTAGCGATGAGCCAAGATATGTGAAGCTCATGACGTTTTTAAAGTTAAAATTGTTAAAAGAGGCATCACTGGAAGCTCTTCTGTTAGGATCTCATATCCTACGTTTTATCTTTACTTATTAAGCCCAATCTTGCTTCCTTGGCTTAATATAATTTTTTTAATAATATAATTAATATAATTGTTTAAATTTAATCTTATATTTACAATGTTATTTGGACGGAATTTAGCAAAAGAAAACCATATCTCATTGCACTTGTTTTAAATAAACTCAAGTCAATGTTAAATGGCCTTGGAAAATCTGGAAGTTTTCAAATAAGTTTATTCATTGTAATTTATTCCTCTAAAAATATTTAGTAGTTTGGTTCTTTTTCATGAAATAGATAAGTTGCATTCTATTTCCAATATTTTTTCAATTTTGATTTTCTATTGAAAATACCTAAACTAAGAGATAGTTCTTTCCTGTTAAAAATAGTATGTATTAATCCCATTCAAAACCACCTCTTACTCATTTTGTATATTTTGTGGATTGGTTCCCTTCTGTGAAATGTGGTATAATTGAGTTTTAGTATTGTATGGCTTTTAAAATTCATTAGTGTTTGAATTTCATATAAGGATTATAGCTATAGTTATCTCTATGTTGTTACTAAACCAGAGGACCAGAATTGTTGGATTGGCCATAAACCTATCTTGAAAAACTTAAATAATGTGAAACTTCTCTATAGCAGATCCTCCTCGTAATGGACAATTTTATTAAGATCCTGTCCAAGAAGATACAAATTTAATGCATTTGGACCCCTCTTATAACAGAACTCCTCTACTCCGGACACGGACACTAATTTAATTCCCCACAGCACTTTTCACTGCTTCAGAACTGACAAAAGCCATAAAATATGTATGTACTAACATAAGATTTCAGAACTATATGTGGGCGCTCTGTTTTTATTCCACAGTGGTTTGGCATCCACTGTAATACGACTGAGTATCCCTTATCAATGAGGTTATTAATTGCATTTTGGTACTAGATATGTTCCCCCAAGTCGCTCTTTCAGGGCTGCAGACTGCTGAAATTGTCTCTTGCGAGTCAATAAAGAATACACCGTTCTTCATAGGAGTGTTGAAGGTTGATAAGCATTCCGCTGCCAGAAAGATCACCTTTACTTCAGGGCCAACATTTGTTTTGCTTCCTGGCAGAGCTACGATTCCTACAAATACTGTGGAGACTAATATCCAGATCCAGCCACTCTTAGGGCTCTCTCCGCAGACACATCAGTGTAGGAATGTAACCACTGGGACCTTGGATAGTTTTCCTCTAAAATTACCATTGTCCTGCGCCTGAGTTCCTCGTTAATGTAATCACTCTTTTTATTTGGGAAATAGTTTTCTCTTCCTTAAGCGTGCACTTTTTAATTGCCTGAGAGAGACTTTTTTTAGAAGCATCAGGATTTGCTTCATTTAGTAGTATATTTGGCAGTGTTGCGTCAGAGAAAGACTGATTCTTTGGTCAATATGCTATTCTTAAATTACAATGGCCTGGTCCTCTGGGTTGAAAGTCCACAGGCTTAAGAGCTGTGTAAGAAATTTCTAAGATATAGTGCTCATGGCCACTAGGAGATTCTGAGAATCTTAGGCCGATAGGAGAACGCTGACTTTGGTGTTTCTTGCAAGTCTTATGTGGACTATTAAAAGATCCGGGGTAAGTTTTTCACCTTTATAGGAAATGAAATAGGCTCGTTCGTTTTTATGTATTCCAGAGTATTGGAATCAATAAAATCTTCTGGGGCAGATCCTGGTGGTTGTGTGACATCATATTCCTATGTGGTTGAAACAGCTTTGAAATCGCCTATGATTGTCGAGCAGGGATCGATTTCTCCTTCAATAGTATCGAATTGTGGGATCTGATTTGGAAGGTTATAATTTCCTATAGCTTTATGTCTATACATTTCTGTCAAATTTCCAACGGTTTTCGAGATATACGCTGTTGAAAATCGATTATTTTCGAAAAAATCATTTTTACCTCACTCTTTTTGTCAAATATTTGCTTATAGTTTCTCTCAGAAAAATTGTCAAAGTCAAAGTTGTGCAACATTAAATTTTCTTAAATATACAAAGGTAAAGCTTTTTTTTTTCTCATTATCTTTCCACACTGTCAAGTTTACAGCTTTCATTTTGTGCAGGGTTTTAAATTTAGCTGTAAGATCCTTCACTCCCAGGATCATTCCTGATGAGATTTGAATCCTCCATTTAACGGACAAAATCATCTTCCTCATAGGTGTCCCTTATATATAAGTTTCAATGCATATTTAATTTATGCTTTTAATTATAATAATTTTAATAACAATAATTTTAATTATTGGTACATGAAACTTTTATGTTTCCCCATTTTAATGTCGGCAAGTTAGGCGCAAAGTTGTACTGTCTCAGTGTCTAATCGTTTTTTACACGTGAATTCTTACTCTCCTCACTAAAACAAATTTTTTGATTACTCTATTGGCTTTTGGAGTGTTAAAAGTTCAAACATACAGTTTAAATTTGTCTGATAGAAATTCAGTGTAAATGTTGGCCTTCTGTAATTGTGTAATTTCTACTTTTCTCTCTTACATATTTGGTAGTATGTAAAATCTTTTTTATTTTTTAAAATATTTTTAATATAATAAGTATACATATGTATGTATACATCTACCGTAATAAATATATATGTATTGAGTGTCTTCCTGCAGAGTTGCACGTTTTTATTTAACCCACCAGTAATCCAACAAACTGTTAATGGTACTGCCTCTGTCGTTTTCAATGTTGTTATTTTGTTTTTTCTTTTTAGCTCTGGTAATTGCCTAAAACTTAAGCCAAAACGTTGGCACAAAATGTAAATAAGTCATATTTATTAGTGTCTTTGTCTTTGACCATACCTCCCTCCCACCTCTCCCTCATCCCCGACCAACTTCTTCCTTAAATTATTTTTTGTTTTTTTACTTCTGAAAATCAGATTTATCAAATTTTTCGTCATGCAAAGTTTTTGTTGCTAGAATATTATAGTTCTGCACAGTGTTGGCATTACAAATATTTTGATGTTTAAATCAATTTCAACTAACAATAATTCTATAGATATTAGGTGTTAATCATTCCTCTGTATTGAAGATGGACCGAAATGTTAGTTTTAAATTACAAACAAAAACTGAATGTTTTTTGTTTTGTTTTTTTAATTGATTGATCCCAGATAAATATATAATATTTAAATGGATATTGTTGGCCTTTGTTTAAATCTAGGAGATTGTGATTGGTATTGTAGTAAACAATAAAACATATGGGTCATTTCACTAAAACAGGGCATTTCATGTCTTCAGAAAATTTTCATACTTAGATGGCATATAGCTAAAAATGTTAAAATTAAAATATATTCTACCTAGTTTATGCTATGTACTTATTCAATTATCTTTTCTCGTTCATTAGTCATTGGAAGTGTATTAAAAAATATCTGATGTGGACAACACATGACTTCCTTCTTTCAGAGTTCCAGTCTTGGATGATACACAATTGACAATAGTCAAGAAGATTAATGAGCAGGAGTGAGCCTCGTTGATGGAGACTTTTCATAAGATGCAGAATATTTTGACGTAAACTGTTATGACAATGCACAAGGCCAAAGTGTAAAAGAAGGAGATGGAGTTCCTACTGCGGGGATGGAAGAAAAAGAAAAAGGAAAACAATTTAACGTCACCGAGGGCCGTCGCCAAGGCGCTAATGCAGGACAGAAGATAGTGATGGGAGTTATGGTGACTGCCCATGCATGCTATGAACAAGGAGATTGAGAAGGCGATGACGGAGCTGGAGAAACTCTCGTCATTGATCGAAGGCGAGTCCTATTGATCCCGCCTTTTCTCAAAGAACCGAGTGGCTTATAAAGACAGCAGAAACTCCCACAAGAGCTTGGTCGCAAACATTTACTTCACATATGATGAGGCGAGAGGATATAACATCAGTCCCAGTGCCTCATAGAGGAGAATCGAGGCAAAGATATGAGGATAGAGGCAAAGGTATGAGGATCTGCAACTGGCTCCAATGTCACTCAAGGAAACGGGTGTGGAGATTGCAAGAGGAAGAATTAGGATGACGTTCAAAGATGACGTGGAGGGCTTCTTTATTGGAGAGGAAGAAGAAAGTGGTAAAGAGAAATAAGAGAGGTATTGTAGAGGAACTAAGAAGCCCACCTCCCCAACATCCTTAAAAGGACGATGGACCGCGACAACTCTGCAATAGTGGGAAAAGAGACGTACATCACCATTAAAGGTGGGGAAGGGATGAGGGATTAATCCTTGTAATATATTCAGACAGCTACCTCACGAAAATGAATTTAAAGATGCAGAGATAAAACTGGAAACAGTGCAATACAATGGTAAAGCTGTCTTGGGGAAAACACAAGGACCAGCACAGGCTAAAAGACTTATAGAATGCATAGCTCTGAAAGATAGGGGATTTACCCACCTTAAGTCTAGCGAAGACGAGGTCTCAACTTGAGGTTTGGAGGATTCCAATGTACTGGCAGGCATCAGACATAGAAGAACTATGGAGTATCGCAGAGCGATACTGATGACCTACAGTTGGCCATTAAAGGCTTGCTTCTCTGATTTCGAGAGGAATGGGTGATATTAAGCTGGAGAAGCTACAGAAACTAGCCTGTTTAATGAAAACAGGTGCAATGAGAAGTACTCCAACAGCTGCTATGGAGGTAATGCTTGACCTTATTACCTCTACACTTGGAGATCGAATTACAGACCTACAAAACTACTTATAGGCTGATAAAACAGAAAACAACTTCCACTATCCTGACATAGGTCGGGCACTGGGAGCTGGCACAAACAGATTGAAAGAGTGCTTACCATGCACTCTGATTTTCAAATACGAAAGCATATTGACTCTGATTACTAAGTCTTTATTGACAAAACAAAACATCATAGACCCAATAATGGATCTCTCACAGCCCATGTGTCTGGAGCGGGTATCTAGAGAAAATACCACTAAATGGGGTCTCAATTCTACTAGGCATTCAAAATACAGTATTTCAATCTGAAGTACTAGCTATTAGCCATGGTGCCTCCAGCTTGCTAGAAGAGAGGCTTAGGTGCAAGAAAAGCATATTCTATACCAACAGCCAGCCAGGTGGCCACTGGAGAACTAAATAACTATATAACAAATTTAAGGGTGGTATGGGATTGTAACTCAGCCCTGAACAACCTTACAAAACATAACAGCATAAGCATTGAGTGGGTACTGGGTCACTCCAGAATACCATGCAATGAGAAGCCAGATCAGGTTCGGATTATATTCCCGTTACACCAGAACCTGTCTGCGGCATAAGCCTGAGTCTCGCCAAAAGTAAAATCAAGGTGAAATATGATATGAGAGCCAGGCAACACTGGTTAAGGAAAAAACAGCACCATTCAAATCTGTTCTTGGATGGTTCCTGCTCCAGAAGAAGTGAGCAGCTACTGAAAATGGACAGTGTCTCACTCAAAACAATTGTAGCGATCTATACTGGACACTGTGAATTGAACAGTCACATGTTCAAACTCAAGCTGACGTCACCGTTGTGTAGATTCTGTCATAATGAGGATGAAACAGCTTACCACGTTATTTTATTGTGTAGCAGATTCTCAAGATTGAGATTCCTGTTTGGTCTGGACCACTTTACAAAAGCAGTGTGGACTAATCAATCCAACAAATCTGCTTAGATTTGTGGAGCAATCTAAGGTCACGTTCTGACTGTAAATAAGCGGCATTGGCACACAATAGGCCTGAATAGGTCATGGTGCACTTTTGCCATAATAAAAAAAAAAAAGGATGATAAAAGTTCACCCAACAGTTAGGGCAGCCATTTCTGGGGAAAGGGAAGGGGGAGGTTGGTGAGATTGGATGTGAGGGATTACCTAGATGGATCCCCCAGTATGTCTAAAATGCCTGGAATATGGCCACCTTATCGTCAAGTGCGAAAAGGATCTGACATGTAGATGGTAGCAGAGAGTGTGTAATTCACCTCGAGAAAATGGAGGAATTATCAATGAGTACGAGGTATGCGTATGTGGACAAGGAGAGGACCAGGACTGGAGAATAAAGCAGCCAATACACATGGGAACATTGGTTCGCCAACAACAATTCGGCAAACCAACTTCCCATGTGTATAGAGCTGAAAAATAACGATTCGTAAGTTTTTCTTTGTTTGTATAGTGTGTAGAGAGCCAGGAACTGAACTTTTGTTCGCGAACCGATGTTCTCATGTGTGTAGATCGCTTAAGGCTTATGCCATACCAACACACCCCTTTATTTATTTTTATAATTTATTATTTATTAACTTTAAATTGGTTTATGACAGAATTGAGCAAAAAAAATTTATCATTCCTTGAGCTGATGGTTAATAAGGCTTGTGCTGACAGACAATAGGTGAAGCTCATAAAACTGAGCTCATAAAACTGAGCTCATATTCATTCCTTAAAAAACTGAGCAAGTGCTCTGGTTCGATGTGAATAAACTGAAGGTACACAATGAAATACTATTACTCAGTAAAATGCTGATCTACTCTTTTGTAGACTCAACATGTTACAGAGTACCTACTCACATAGCATGCATTCTCACGTTTTATACACTTAGAAAGGTGAGCAGGTACTCCAAATCAATAATCAATCTATATTTGTAGAGCACGTGCTCCATACACGTAAAATAATAATTAAAAGAATAGTAAAATAATAATAAAGAAACTTAGTTTTGAATGAAAATAGGTTTTAAATAAACAATAATTGAGTATTTAAGTATTCTATCGTGTAATTTCTATTTATTCACTTCTAACAGAGCACCTGCTCAGTTTTTTAAGGAATGAGTGTGTTCTCAGTTTTATTCACTTCACCTATTGAAAACATTTACGATGGCAAACATAAAATATATGATTCAGGTGCAAGGACTATGATTGTAAGGTGTTTTTTTTTTTTTTTCCAGGAGTGAAAGGCCAACACAATTTAATTGACAATGTTTCTCTTATTAAATTCTTCAATTAAACGTTTTTATCTGAAAATTATTTTTCAAAACATGGTATTTTTCTTGTTTGTAGTTGATGGTTGTTATGAAATGGGCCCAGATGTTAAAGTAGAGAACAAAAAGAAGAGAAAAATGAATGTTAAAAATACAAAATTAGAAGGTAATCTATCTTCCTAATAATAATTTTATTAGTTATCAATATGTCCTCAATCCATGTCTTTTTTAATTTGTTCTATGTTAGTCTGTCAGTTAAATGTTCAGAAAATTTGTCAGGCAAGGCTGACTGCATTAGTTATTCATTCGTTTAGAAGGATCTTCTATATTGTTCCTCTCATTCCACATTTATTCATGAACATTAAGGATTATTTGTTGTCCCTTTATCCACATAATTTATTTTTAGAATCCCTAAAAATGAATATCAAAGAGAGAACTGGGTTAGGGCGAAAAAAAGAGTTAATTAGGCAATCAAGGGAATGCAGCCACCTTAGTATTCAACATTTTCTTGAAGATTTTAATCTGTCTCTTTTGAGAACTATCTTAAAAGAAGATACAGTTCAGTAGTGAAGATATGTAAATGAAATGTATTCAAACAATAATTAGTAAGATTGCCAACCTCATTCTCGGTACAATTACATATTATTAAAGTAAATGTACTACTTGTAATGAAGTACCAAAATTAGTAGAATTTAGATATTGATTTTCTTGAATAGTGGTAAGGGAAACTTTCATGATGCATGCGCCAAACCAGATTTTTTACATTTTGTTTTGACTAAAACTATATCAAAATTTTATTTTATATATTAACAAATTTTATTTTATTTTGGTTTCCTGATCATCATATTCGGAATCAACGCAAAAAACTGGAGAAAATGATTCATTCCCCACTTGACTTTAACGCCAAAGTGTGCCAATTTAATTAAAAATCAGGTGCTGCTAGCCGATGGATTACCATTACTGTACTCGGTGAGGGTCACCTTTGCCTACAACAGAAGCGACTAACTTTTATCGCTCGTTTTATCTTTACTTATTATAAGCCCAATCTTTCTTCCTTGGCTTAATATAATTTTTTTAATGATGCAAATAATTGTTTAAATTTAATATGTTATTTGGACGGAATTTAACATAAGGAAACCAGCTCTCATTGCACTTGTTTTAAAGAAGCACAAGTCAAAGTTAAATGGCCTTGGAAAATCTGGAAGTTTTCAAATAACTTTATTTTCTTTTTTGGCACAAACCTAATCTTATTCTACAATGTGAAAACATTGTAATTTATTCCTCTAAAAATATTTAGTAATTTGGTTCTTTTTCATGAAATAGATATGTTGCATTCTATTTCCAATATTTTTTCAATTTTGATTTTCTATTGAAAATACCTGAATTAAGAGATAGTTCCTTTCCTGTTAAAAATAGTATGTACTAATCCCATTCAAAACCACCTCTTACTTATTTTGCATGTTTTGTGGATTGGTTCTCTTCTGCGAAATGTGGTACAATTGAGTTTTAGTATTGTATGGTTTTTAAAATTAATTAGTGTTTGAATTTCCTATAAGCTATAGTTATCTCTATGTTGTTACTAAACCAGAGGACCAGAATTGGATTAGCCATAAACCTATCTTGAAAAACTTAAATAACATGAAATTTCTCTATAGCAGATCCTCCTCGTAATGGACAATTTTATTAAGATCCTGGCCAAAAAGGTACAAATTTAATGCATTTGGACCCCTCTTATAACAGAACTCCTCTACTCCGGACGCGGACACTAATTTAATTCCCCATCAGCACTTTTCACTGCTCCAGAACTGATAAAAGCCATAAAATATGTATGTACTAACATAAAATTTCAGAACTATGTGTGGGTGCTTTGTTTTCATTCCATAGTGGTTTGGCATCCACTGTAATACGACTGAGTATCCCTTATCAATGAGGCTATTAATTGCGTTTTGGTACTAGATATGTTCTCCCAAGTCGCTCTTTCAGGGCTGCAGACTGCTGAAATTGTCTCTTGCGAGTCAGCAAAGAATACACCGTTCTTCATAGGAGTGTTGAAGGTTGATAAGCATTCCGCTGCCAGAAAGATCACCTTTACTTCAGCGCCAACATTTGTTTTGCTTCGTAGCAGAGCTATGATTCCTACAAATACTGTAGAGACTAATATCCAGATCCAGCCACTCTTAAGGTGCATTTAGACGACCGGATCAAACCAGACCAGACCGGAGAAAACGGGTTGTGTAAACGCTCACACATTACCAGATATGGGCGTGGCCACTTGATAGGGTCCAGATCACACCTGATCTGAGAAAACGGGTAGTGAGCAAAAGTAGGCGTGGCCACTAATTTCCCCCACCTTCTGACACGGCAGTCAGAAGTTCCGCCCCTTCCATCTGACAAAAAATGTATTATAACCTATCGAATTTCTTTGAGGTATAAATTATTATGTTAATAGTATACCCGAGCTTGGCTCTCGTTTTAGAGGTCTACTAGTATACTCGAGTGAGAACTCTCGCATTACATATCTATCCTTCTTCCAATAATCCCATAATACATTTGAAGTACCTATAGGCGATATTAGGGAAACATTATTATTCGTATAAACAATACAGGCAGGCAATATTACCAAGAACATTCATTTAACACACACATTTGGTGAAGCTACATAGTTTTTAATGATTATGTTGAAGTAACAGTTTACTTTATAAATAATTAGTAATCCCTTCATATTAACAGTTAGGTAAGCATAAGACTCAGCTATACCATTTTCTGGTTGTAGTACCTGTTAATATTTAACAGTGCCCCTTTAGTGCTAGACATGGGAAAGAATATATAATTCCCTCTATCAAGAATATATAATCATCTCTATCAGCAACCAAAAAAACATATTTTATTACAAAGTAACGTTTTCACATAGTCTCGACTTGCTTCCATTGTTGTCATGACAACGGCACGTACACAAGCTGGCATAGAGCCCGTGCGGGCCTATACCGTGCGTTATCTCAAATATGGTAGGTTTTAGGGATTTAATATGCTGGACCAATATGTTCCAAAGGAATGTATTTGGTCTTGATGCCCGCGTTGAAAACTATAAAACCCAATTTATTTTGTCTCAATCCGTCAATCCGACTCTCAGTCGTCAAAGCTTTGAAACCTTCCAGTTTTTCCATCTCTTTTATTTAAGCCCCAGTAAGAATTTAAGAATGGAAATAAGGATACTTCACTTCTCCGTGAACACCTTATTTATCAAAATCCATCGCTCCTGAGAGCCTGAAAAGGAATCTATACTACTGTATTATATATAGAGGCGACGACCATCGAAGCCATAGTTTTTCAAGTGTCAATGTATTGGAAATATTCGGTTTGGTTTGGGACGCTCCATGGAAAAAGTATGAATCCTCCATGTCAATATAATTTCTTTTTTAATTTAATGGCTGGTATAATGTTGTACATGGTATATAAATACGGTATTCTTGGTATGTATTCATGATATCGGTGCCTACATACATTGTTGCATATATATGATAGGTACATAAAAAGTAATGTGTGCAATAAAAAAAGAAAAACCATTGCCACATGGCAAATTCACCATCATTATATGGAGCGCTTCATTAGGTCCATTATATTTCAGTCAATTAGAGGTTCCACTTCGGAACAAAAGATATCAAGCTTGAAATTTGCATGAACCTTCTAAATGCTGACTAAAAATATATATATAATCTCGTGTCGGCATCTAAAGTTATTAAAGGTCAAACGTAAAAAATAAGTGGCAAAATTCGTTTTTTTTGTAAATATGTTGTTTCCTGTAAGTACTTCATCATTAGAGGTTCTTATAAATCTTGTAGAAAATGAAATTGTCTACAATTTGGTTCTTATTTATTTATATTTTTGTTAATTAATTAATAAATCAATTATATCATGTCCAATACCTGCTACAAAACAACAAAAAATAGTTTGGGTGCTTAAGTAACCTACCCGGTAATTAGTGCAATTTTCTTAACCTGGTGATGGGAGGGTTAATTAATAATAGGCACGATAAAATTATTTCGATGTCTTTGTTTTATAAAAAGGGACAGAATTAAAGACCAATTTCTTTTGGTTAAAACCTCCTCTACCATAAGTAAATAATAATAATAAATATCAATAAATAATACTCTATTTATGACTCTGAATCTGGTCCCACATTTTATGCCTTATTATACTGTACTCGGATGCTGGCAATATACTTTCGTTGTTTTACAGTATAGAGAACTACATCATCCACCTTCAGTTTAATTTATAAAAATGAACTGGAAGTGGTGTATTCCAACCTTATTACAACCTTAAGAATATTCCTTGACATCCCAGTTTCTGTTTCTTCTGGAGAAAGGAGTTTCAGCAAGCTGATACTGATTAAAAGTTATTTAAGGAGCACGATTGATCAACAAAGGTTAATAAACGAGCTGCTTCCATAAACTATGAAATCATATAAATTTTTCTGCAAACAAATATCGGAAAGTAAAATTTTTATGTTACTATTCGTAAATATTCTCATCCTTTTAATATTTTATTTTGTTCTTCGTATTTTTGTTGTTGTTTTTTTGGTCAGGCCTTAATTCAGTCAATAAATTGTATTAATGCTATGATATGATATATATTTCGAATTATAAAACTGTTGAATTTTTTATTGGGGAAGAGGAATATAAGAAGGGATGGCAAAACTAGGCTTGCTCCCCTTCCCCCCCTTGAAAAAAGCCTGGATCCGACCCTGCCTGCGGTCATATAGTAGATAAGTACTGTTATTGTGATCTTTCAAAAATGTGAACATGACTAATAGCAATTACTCAATAATGTTAACATTATGTGTCTTTAGAGGAGGTGTCTTTTGTGTAATAAGTCTGAACCCTCACTGTGAGAACTATTTAAAATATTATGAATTCATATATAATCTCGTGTCGGCATCTAAAGTTATTAAAGGTCAAACGTAAAAAATAAGTGGCAAAATTCGTTTTTTTTGTAAATATGTTGTTTCCTGTAAGTACTTCATCATTAGAGGTTCTTATAAATCTTGTAGAAAATGAAATTGTCTACAATTTGGTTCTTATTTATTTATATTTTTGTTAATTTTTTTTGTTAATAAATCAATTATATCATGCCCAATACCTGCCACAACATTATGTGTCTTTAGAGAAGGTGTCTTTTGTGTAGTAAGTCTGAACCCTCACTGTGAGAACTATTTAAAATATTATGAATTGTCAAAACACCCATGCAAATTCCAACAGGCCGATTTGGAAATAAAGCAATAACAAAAAAAACATGCTTGTGAATCTATTTGGTCAAATTTGAAAGATGGGATGGTGGAGGGGAGGTTGGGAGGCGCTAGAGTTTTTTTTCAAAATTAGAAATAATGGAAAGGTTGTGTTTGAAATACTTCGAAATATCAGTATGTGACTTACTTCAAGAGTTGTAATGTGCTTCGAAGTTAGCCGTTATTTGGGGGTTATTAAATTAATTAATTAAATAATTATAATTAAACTTTAAAACAAAAGTTACGGGACAGGAGCGTCTGGAAGAGTGAATTAAAAGAATTGTATCCTCCAATTTTTTTATAGACAGGCAGGATGCAGAGTAGCAAGTGTTGGGAATACCGGATATCAGGAGGAAATTCCACCCGTTGACGTCGCCCCGCCCACATCTCGTCTATTCTAGTGTTTACATGACCCGTTCTGAGCTGCCATTTTGTTCAAATAGTTCTGTCCCACCCATATCTGGTAGTGCGTGAGCCTTTACATGACCCGTTTTCTCCGGTCTGGTCTGGTCTAGTCCGGTCGTCTAAACGACAATCCAATCGTCTAAATGAACTACCTCGTCAAAATGCCTACTTTAGCGCACTACCCGTTTTCTCTGGTCTGGTCCGGTCGTCTAAATGCACCTTTAGGGCTTTCTCCGCAGACACATCAGTGTAGAAATGTAATCTCTGGGGCCTTGTATAGTTTTCCTCTAAAATTACCATTGTTCTGTGCTTGATTTCCTCGTTGATGTAATCACTCTTTTTATTTGGGAAATAGTTGTCTCTTCCTTAAGCGCGCACTTTTTAATTGCCTGAGAGAGACTTTTTTTAGAAGCATCAGTATTTGCTTCATTTAGTAATATACTTAGCAATGCTGCATCAGTGAGAGACTGATTCTTTGGTCAATCTGCTTTTCTTAAATTACAATGGGCTGGTCCTCTGGGTTTAAAGCCCACAGGCTTAAGAGCTGTGTAAGAAATTTCTAAGATACTGTGCCCATGGCCACTAGCAGATTTTAGAATGCTGACTTTGGTGTTTCTTGAAAGTCTTATGTGGACTATTACAAGATCCGGGGTAAGTTTTGTAGGAAATGAAATAGGCTCATTCGTTTTTATGTATTCCAGAGTATTAGAATCAATAAAATCTTCTGTGGCAGATCCTGGTGGTTGTGTGACATCATATCCCCATCTGGTTGAAACAGCTTTGAAATCGCCTATGATTGTCGCTCAGGGATTGATTTTTCCTTAAATAGTGTCAAATTGTGGGATCTTATTTGGAAGGTTATATACAAAGATAAAACTTTTTTTTTCTGAATATCTTTCCACACTGTCAAGTTTACAGCTTCCATTTTGTGCAGGATTTTAAATTTAGCTGTAAGATCCTTCATTACCAGGATCATTCCTGATGCGATTTGAATCCTCCATATAACAGAAAAATCATCTTCCCCATAGGTGTCCGTTATATAGAAGTTTCAATGTATATTTATTTTATTCTAGGACTGCTGTTGGACACATGATATAGAAGTTTGACTCTACAGTTGAGTCTCTATAATCTGACACTCAATGGTCCAGCATGTCCAGTAGTACGCCACTGTGCTGGTTGGTACATGAAACTTTTATGTTTCCCCATTTTAATATCGGCAAGTTAGGCGGAAAGTTGTACTGTCTCAGTCTCTAATCGTTTGTTTCACGTGAATTATTACTCTCCACACTAAAACAAATTTTTTTATTACTCTATTGGCTTTTGGAGTGTTAAAAGTTCAAACATACAGTTAAATTTGTCTGATAGAAATTCAGTGTAAATGTTGGCCTTCTGTAATTGTGTAATTTATACTTTTCTCTTTTGCATATTTTGTAGTATATAAAATCTTTTCTATTTTTTAAAATATTTTTAATATAATAAGTACACATATGTATGTATATATCTACCAGTAATCCAACAAACCTCCATAATCTGGTCAGAAAAGTGATATTTTTGAAAGTATACAAATGAAGTATTTGTTACTTTCTGGCACACAAAATTTATTAGGATTTAACTATTCAATTAGTATGAGATCTACTGATGTGTTAATTTTAATTTAAGAAATTCAGAGAAGTGAATGTAAAACTGAATAATCAAGAAAAAAATACCAAGAGAAAATTGAAAGGTAATTCTTTATTAGTGCTCTGATATATTGACTTCTTTTTATAAAATAAAATTAGTTTTGAATCTCATCTTTGAAAATAATTAATTATTACTAAAATTCAAATAATAAATTCTGCTTGTTATTTATGCTTAATTTTTAAAATTATTTATGTTACTATAGCTACCATCTCTACCTCATCTTCTTAAATGTTGAACAATAGAAGAAATCCTGGCAAGTCATTGTTGCTTATTAAAAACACTATTTTTCCAGGAACATCATTGCTTATTCCTGCGACTTTGGACAATAATGTGGTAAAGAAGAAAAGACCATACAATAAAAAACAGAAAGGTAATTTGTTATGCAGAAATTAATCTGAATAAATTGTTTTTGGAGTAAGTTTGGTTGACCGTAGATATAAAATAAAGAAGAAGCTGGTCGGGGAGTGCGGTCTAAAACTGAAAGACCTTTACTATTTTCACTTTACTTCAATTTTTCATTTTTTACTATTATAATGACATCTTTTTCTTTTTATTCTTCATACATTTTTTATCTTGCTCGTCACTTCTGTTTTTTATCATTTTTTACTGTTACTGGTACTGCCTCTGTCGTTTTCAATGTTGTTATTTTGTTTTTTCTTTTTAGTCCTGGTGATTGCCTAAAACTTAAGCTGAAACGTTGACACAAAATGTAAATAAGTCATACTTATTAGTGTCTTTGTCTTTGACCGTACCAGAAGGTACACAATGAAATACTATTTCTCAGTAAAATGCCGATCTACTCTTTCGTAGACTCAACATTTTACAGAGTACCTGCTCACATAGCACATAGCATTCTCACGTTTTATTCAGTTAGAAAGGTGAGAAGGTACTCCAAATCAATAATCAATCTATATTTGTAGAGCACGTGCTCCATACACGTAAAATAATAATTAAAAGAATAGTAAAATAATAATAAAGAAACTTAGTTTTGAACGAAAACAGGTTTTAAATAAACAATAATTGAGTATTTAAGTATTCTATCATGTAATTTCTATTTATTCACATCGAACCAGAGCACCGGTTCAGTTTTTTAAGGAATGAGTGTGTTCTCAGTTTTATTCACTTCACCTATTGAAAACATTTACGATGGCAAACATAAAATGTACGATTCAGGTGCAAGGACTATGATTGTAAGGTGTTTTTTTTTTCCAGGAGTAAAAGGCCAACACAATTTAATTGACAATGTTTCTCTTATTAAATTCTTCAATTAAACGTTTTTATCTGAAAATTATTTTTCAAAACATGGTATTTTTCTTGTTTGTAGTTGATGGTTGTTATGAAATGGGCCCAGATGTTAAAGTAGAGAACAAAAACAAGGGAAAAATGAATGTTAAAAATACAAAATTAGAAGGTAATTTATCTTCCTAATAATAATGTTATTAGTTATCAATAATTCCTCAACCCATGTCTTTTTACTTCCTTGTACGTAATAAAGGAAGTATTGTAATCGCGAAAATTTTCAGATTTCAACGGAAATATCCATTTTGACCATCCCTGAATCCATTTTGACTAGTTTAGTCGTGACGTCTGTACGTACGTTAGTATTTTGCATAACTCAAAAAGGTTAGCCGTAAAAAGTTGAAATTTTGTATTTAGGATTGTTGTAAAATCTAGTTGTGAACCTCCCTTTTTGGTCACTGCTTAATCACTGGAAGTGGTACTTTACTTGAAGGTCATAATTTGATTTTCATCAAAAATGGTATTAAAATACTATGCAAAACTTCTCAAATTTAGTATTTATGGCTTATATATTGATTTAAATAATATAATAAATATTGGTTAACATTAGCAGACCGGAAGTGGTACTTTACTTGAAGGTCATATTAGACTTTCATCAAAAATTATATTAAAATATAATGTAAAATATCTCAAATTTGGTAAATAGGACTTTTATATCATTATGAATGTATTTACTATTGTATGATTATGTATTGATTGACAATCATCATTATGTATTGATGATGATTGTATTGTGATTGTATCAAATTTTCAATGTGCAGTTTTCAATCGATCTATTCATTTCAGAATCCCATGAGTCCAAAAAATGCATTTGGTCTGTGAGTCTAACTGTGCCACAATTATCTCTTAAAAGGGTGGACCGATTTTGTTGCTTTTTTTTTTTTTTTGCTTTTTGTCCTCTGATGCCTGTGTTAAAAATCGGGTACCCTCCGTGTAATAGTGTTTTCTATCGACTGTAGTGCCTAAATGGCCTGTAACAATTTTGATGAAAACCGCCTAAAGTATTCTCCTTAAATCCTTTTAACTTTTCGTATATAGTGCATCTCCGAGAAAAAGCAGAAAAATGTTATGAAGAAAAGAAAACTTTCTTTGTGCTTAATTCAAAAATATACATTATATAGCAAATTATGTTATGGTCATTTGAAAGTAATTAAATTTCCTGAAAAACAACAAAAAAAAAAATCAAACCATTATTTGCAAAGATATTGTGGGTTTTTTCATGTATTACTATTTGGAAATAATGAACCATAGTATAATAATTTGCAGTGTTTTGATTTACAAAATTCTATTGGCACACTATGAATATGGAAAAAAATAACTTATTGATTAAATATTTGACACAAGAGTAGATAACCCCATGTGATTAACCTACTCATGTAGTTCTATGTTATTGGCTGCAACAGCCATGTCTCCAAGAACTTGAAAAAATTATTTCATTAGTCAAGTAGTAGCGAAATATTTGAAATGTAATCATGACTTTTTATATTTTTGGTCTATGTTTTACATTTTCTCAAGGTTTTACTGTAGTAATCCTAGTAGTTCATGAACACTATTATTACCACAGATTTTGTAGCCTATTATTATCTTAGTAATAGATTTTTAGCTGCTTGATTATCATGCATGGATATATTCAGGATATATCCAGTGTTGCAAAGTGTTCAGCATATCCTATATAAATCCAGCAATGTTCAACTGATTGATTGTTTCAGATAAATATGGTTGATGGATAAGGTATAATAAATAAATAAAAAACTATATCCAAAAGATAAGAAAGAACACTGATTATTTGTTTTAGCTTTCATTATGTTCGAAAAAGGAGATTCTGTGAATGTTAAAATTGGTACAATTTTTTATTAATAGTTAAATAGTTTAGAACTAAACTCTTATCATTTGGTTGTAATGCTATTGATTTCACATATGTATTAATGCATTTGGATATTAGTATGCTCTCAGTATTATATATATAAATATATAGCTCAGCAGGACTATTGTATATTTTTTATTTTTAGGTTTATCTTTACCTATCCAGTGTTTGAAATCTGAACAGAGAGTCAAGGACAAGACAGTAATTAATATTTCACAGGTAAAAAAAAAAAAGAAAGAAAATGATATGAAAATGAACGCTTTAATATATGCACATTTTAGAAAAAAAAATAAATTAGGGGAATTTTCCTTGTTTTTTTGCTTTCTATAAACTGTCTTTTAAATTACATTCAAGTAACTTACTCAATACTTATTAATAACATATTCTGTTATTAATTGTTGATTGAGTTAAAATGAATTCTTCATGTGTTTTTTTATGTTTTATTGGGTAATAATTTGCAATTGCTTATTTTGATATGAAATTAAAATTATCTAACTATGACTGTTTCTTCTTTTATGAAAAAAATTTATTATTAACAAAATTAATGTTGGTATATTTATTTATTTTTGATTTCTTAGGTTGATAATACAGAAGAGAAATACAAGAAATCAGAAATCACAATACCAGCTACAAAGAACATAAAGAGTTATTTTACAATGGATCTGAAAACTTTAAATAATGAAGAAAAGTTTATAAACATCACGGAAGATCTTCTATTGAAAAAAGATACAGGATATATACACCAAAATAATGAACTTCATGTGGAAGAGGAAAATAAACTTGATCAAGATATTCAACCATTAGGCCTTGGTTATGATATAAATGCAGTTGATCTAATGAAAGTTATAAATCCTGAATTGGTTAAAACATCAGGAGTGTATTCTGATATTGAAATGGAATTCCCGTGTAAGACTTTGGAGGAAGCTGTCAAGACTGAAAAAACAAACCATTATCTTAGTAAAGGTTTCACAGCCGATACACTTGAAAAGATTGTCAAAGTCATTGATGATCCTTCATATGAAGGTAATGATTTGAAGAAAACATTATCTGGCATCATTAATCAAAGTAGGAGATCTCACGTTCAATATTTCCATTCAAGCGAGAATTCTGTGATACCTGACCATAACTATATCAAAATTCATTCAATTGGAAATGAATTAAATTTAAATCCTGATTACGATTGTGAATCAGCTTTTCATAATGAAATATTAGATAGAACCAATTATTCTCCAATCAAAAATACAACTTCTAATTTCTGTCTAAATAATAAAAATATCAACGACAAAAATAACAATGCAAGAGACAATAAATTATCAAATCATTCTAGTAGTCACCTTACCGATTCATTAGATAGCAATAGCATTAAAATGAATACCAATGCAGTTGAAACGACAGAAGAACTAATGAATACTGAACAATTTTTACAAAATAGTATTGACATAAATTATTCTCAAAACATCATGCCTTCCGAAGTTTCTGAAAACGATTTAAATAGCGTATCTCTAGCTAAAATTAGGAAACGTCAAAATTTTAAAGGAAACAAGGTTACTAATGCTGCAAAGTCTCTTGATCTAGATTTTTCAGATCTTTATTGGGCATAGTTAAGCTTCATATTATAACTAAGTTATACATTATATAAAGTTATGTATTATATGTATCTGGTAATACATATTATATATTTTTCTATTAAAGTTTTTTTCACAATTAGTTATTTAATTATTCCTTACCTCTAAATGGTTTCAAGAATTTCCCTATGACTCAAGAAATCAATTTATATGTATTTTTACTTTGACCCCTTTTTAATTTGATATATTATATACAGATGATATTTCTATGCAATGTTATATTGTCCCCATGTTATAATGTAATGTCTCCACATGAGATGTAGCACCACATAAGAAGAAGGAGAAGAATGTTATAATAATAATATAATGTTTCAAGTGAATTACCCAGGAAACCTATAAATATATATAACACTGCATTCAACCTATTTATATGCACATATGTTTCTTATTCCATTATTTCAAATTAATTTTTTTCTTAATAATCTCAAAATGTGAAGAATAAGAAAACAAGCTTATAATTTTAATACTGGCTGGAATCATTTATATTATAATGTAATCATATTATAATCATTATAATGTAATATAACATATATACATACTACATTTATAATTTATATACATAATATAAATATATATAAGCATTAATATATATATATATATATATATATATATATATATATATATATATATATATATATATATATATTTTTTTTTTTTTTTTTTTTTTTTTTTTTTTTGTTCAATTTTAAACAGATAAATTTGTTGGATTGTTTTGTAGTAGTATATAAATTACCTGGTCAAGGATCATCCATCTCCTAATTCGCAAATCTAAATTTAAAAAAAATCAGTCTAAATCTTAAGTCTAAATTTTATAAAACTAAAAAAACAAAACAAGTTGAGCTAATAACCTGTCTAGAAGCACGCTGGCCGATCATTTAAGTATAGGTACCCTATTTGAAACAGTTCTCTTTCATTCCTTTTTTTTGTTTCTCACTCATTTCTCAAGTGACATGAGGGAGTAGAAGAGTTAAACAATAACCAGGTAGATCTGGAGCCAGGAAAAGGTCAGGGTATTTATTCAGGTATTATGTATTTTTTAGGGTATTATGTATTCAGGTATTAAGCAAATTTTTAATCCAACAGGCTGATACTACTTTTGGGTATGGTGGAAATACACATCTGCCAACTCAAACCAGCTGAAATAAATTTTAACCCTTTAAAGGGCATAACCCTTCTCATATAGGATGAAAATTGTTGATTATAAAAGCTCAATATACTTGCAAATAATACAATATATAGACTAAAAACTTCAATAAATATAAATATTAATAAGAAATATAAGCTTTGTCAAGCTGGGATAATTTTACTAGTCTAGATGTAGGTATGATAAATAAAAAGACGGTTATATCTGTAAAATAATTTTAACTTTTCATTTATGTAGTAAATCACCGAGAAAATGGAGAGAAAAAGGTTATGAAGATAAGAATATTTTATTTGTGCTTAACTTAAAAAGCATGCAATTAATGGTAAATTATGTGTAGAATTGAAGGAATGAGATGGTCCAGGAGGCGGTCAAAAAATGGAACACAAATAGTAAAAACTATTTATTAATGATCAGACGTTTCGACCCACTTTGCAGGTCTTTTTTAGGACTGAATAAACAAGATACAAAAATAAGAATAAAACAATGGTATATACAGTGAATGAATTAATAAATAAAAAAGATTTAGTGAGAAAAAAAAAATGAAAACTGATGAATTTGTAAAATGAAACTGGTAGAGTAATGACAACAACTAAAAATAAATTAGTGGATATTAATACATTAATAACACTGGCTATATAATAATAAAAATAGGTAAACCAAAAGAGACATAACATTAACTAAAAAATTAATAACTGCTAAATAAATAAAAAAGGAAATACAAAATAAATAAACAAACAATAGTACCTTGAAGCTCAGAAGAATGACTTTGCAAAAAGCAAAGTAATTAAGGAGGCAGTGTAGGAATAGTAATTAGAATGTAATTAATAGTATATAGAGAAGGCAGTGGGGAAGGATTTTCATTATAAGTGTCATCTGTTGGGGATGTAATGAACAAAAACAATGTACATACAGAGGCATACTGATAGAAAGTTTTCAGTATTTTAAAAATGCTTTTATATATAAGAAAAAAAAAATAGGATAGAAAATTTTTCTACAATGCTCTCACAAAATTGGTTAAATTAAAGTTATAATTATAGGTATAATAACAGGAGGAAAATTTTTAGCAATAATCTTTTTAAAAAATAAAAATAAGGATACAAAATTGTGATATAATAAGCATAAAGTGACACAATCAAATAGTAAAAAAAATGGCAGAAATTTACGGAGTATAAAGTATTATTTGGTACCAGATTAAAATAATCACATATGTAAAAAATTGAATAAGTAATTTAAAAGTTATTACAAAATTTAATAACAAGTTTATTTATTTGTATTCCCTTTTTTACTTTAGCAGAGTTATTAATTTTTTAGTTAATGTTATTTCTCTTTTGGTTTACCTATTTTTATTATTATATAGTCAGTGTTATCAATGTATTAATATCCACTAATTTATTTTTAGTTGTCATTACTCTACCAGTTTCATTTTACAAATTCATCACTGTTTTCATTTTTTTTTTTCCCACTAAATCTTTTTTATTTATTAATTCATTCACTGTATATACCATTGTTTTATTCTTATTTTTAAATCTTGTTTATTCAGTCCTGAAGAAGACCTGCAAAGTGGGTCGAAACGTCTGATCATTAATAAATAGTTTTTACTATTTGTGTTCCATTTTTTGACCGCCTCCCGGACCATCTCATTCCTTCAATTCTATACATAATTTACCATAAATTGCATGCTTTTTAAGTTAAGCACAAATAAAATATTCTTATCTTCATAACCTTTTTACCTTCATTTTCTCGGTGATTTACTACATAAATGAAAAGTTAAAGGTCTTTATAAAGAATAATTTAGGCAAGTTTTATCAAAATCGTTAGAGCCGTTTTCAAGAAAAATGTAAAAAATTGTAAAATCCATGATATAATAGCGGTTAAATATAATTCCGAGTAAGTCCAATGCGCTGTATCTTTGCTAATACTGTTCAGATTATGATGATTCTTTTATTTTCCTAAGAACAAAGATGTGATCCTGTGTCTGTCGGCCTGGACGGAAACCAGCCTGTTCACCCTCTAACTGCCCTTCTATAATCCGCCAGAGCTTCCTCTCCGAAATAGATTGGTAAAGTTTATATACCACTGAAAGCAAACTGATTGGTCTATAGTTTCCAAATTCCATTGTCTATTGTGTTGAAGTTTCTTGCTATATAATCCCTTCAGACATGTAATAAAGGTAATTAAAAATATCTGATGTGGACAACACATGACTTCCTTGCACGCCTATTAAACTATAAATCGGCGGCTCAAAAAGTGATCCTGAATTTGGTTACTAGTTTCCGAAGATCGCAGTATCTCAAAAACAACACTCAGCGTCGCGGCATCCATCTATTGACACACACACAAATAGGGAGGAAAACCAGTATTTTACACTAAATTTTAACACTTAAAACAAGTAATAAAAATGTTTAATTGGATTGGAAACCAAATTCCGATTGTAACCTTTATTACCGAAACCTATGATTTATCTATTTAATTTAAATATAATTTTTGATGTAAGCTTATTATGATCTTCAAGTAAAGTACCGTTTTCGGCTCTCCAATTTTAAACAAAATATAGTAAATACATTCACATCAATATAAAAGTCCTATTTACCAAATTTGAGATGTTTTACATTATATTTTAATATAATTTTTGATGAAAGTCTAATATGACCTTCAAGTAAAGTACCGCTTCCGGTTTTCCAATTTAGACCAAAATCTAGTATGCTATTTAAATCAATATATAAGTCATAAATACCAAATTTGAGAAGTTTTGCATAGTATTTTAATACCATTTTTGATGAAAATCAAATTATGACCTTCAAGTAAAGTACCACTTCCAGTGATTAAGCAGTGACCAAAAAGGGAGGTTCACAACTAGATTTTACAACAATCCTAAATACAAAATTTCAACTTTTTACGGCTAACCTTTTTGAGTTATGCAAAATACTAACGTACGTACAGACGTCACGACTAAACTAGTCAAAATGGATTCAGGGATGGTCAAAATGGATATTTCCGTTGAAATCTGAAAATTTTCGCGATTACAATACTTCCTTTACTTCGTACAAGGAAGTAATAGTGAACTTAATTCGACCAGCACCTTTCCTACACTGTCCTTTTTAAGGCCCTACTGATCTCATTCTCCATAATGAATGAAGCACATTGGCTCGGTAAAAGCAAACTTCTTACAAGATAAGTGAATTGGAGAAATAAAAACTTACCGAAATGGACATGTGGATTTAGGTTTTATTACAGACATAATGGAAAAAATTGAATTTTTCAAACTTGGAGCTAAGTACAGAGAAAAAAAAAAAATTAACTCATTTAAACCCAAATTGAGTTTGTGGTTATCACATCTGCAAATGAAGCCATTTGGCACATTCAAAATATAAAAAAAAATATTGGCGATGCTGATGCTAACTTGTCATCATTTGTTTGCTGTCTGTGAAATTACTTGAATTAATGTATGGTCTCAAGGAATAAAATAAAACAAGATATAAGTAAATTCATAAATATCGTTTATAAATTAACTTTATGCTATACTAACAATAGATATTCTGTTAAAAACTAATTAGTTATCTCAACGGTGCTGTAATAATCTATAATTAATACACTAACAACTGAACCTATATTATAATCACTCTTAAGTATGAAAATAATGCATCACAACGATTATTAGATTTTATAGAATACATTTTTTTATAGAAACGTTTTCAGTAGGTGAAAGGCTAAAATTTCATGATATAATTTCCAATTTAATTTATTAATTTAAAAGCGAACTGCAATTTTAAAAAAATCAGTTGTTACTACTTAATTATTGCCAATAATCTCTCTAATTTGTTTAAATATTATCAGCATTATGGAAGTCTTCACATTTAATTGTCAGGGCTTCAAAGCTATTAAAATTAGTTATTGGTATTTTATATTTATATAATTTTAGTAATAAAGGGGATAACTGCACATTTAAATAAAAATAAAACAAGAAATTGGCACTTGTTACAATTCTGTGATCATCATGAGGAGCTTTCCATCAAAAATGGACATCTTCACTTCCAACCAAAACAGATTTCGATGAGTTCTGATAGGTATCCCAAAGCTGCATTTAATTCTGGCACCACATCTGTCAAATGTACTTCTCCCATAGAATAGTGAATAGAAAGTTTGCTTTTCAAGCAAAAATGAAGTTCAGAATAGTGCAAAAATTAGTTTTTACTGTAACTTTGCGAACAAAAGTGGAAAAGATGTCTTTTACAAACTCCTCATATATTTTTAAAATATATGATATAAGATACCAACGAAGAATAAGATCAGCTTAATCAAACTAATATTAAATAATAATGATAGTTTATCAATCATATATCAAAATCTGTTAAAATATTCTTACATGATAAAAAATTGACAATATCAATCATTCCATGTCATCTGTACAAACTTGCCATCTATATTTAACTTAACAGCTACTAATAAAACACAATGGAATGTAAGTTTCCAAACTATTTTGGGATTAACACATATTAAAGCCAACTTTTCTTTCTTTTTTTTTTTTTCCTATATTTCAGATCAACTTTACTCAAGAAAACGTATATAGTTCCTTATCCTAATGATTTTTTTTTACTAAAAATTAATGGCCACTGTATTTTTATTTCATTGTCTTAGCTAGAGAAAATTATTAAATCTAAAATGTATAACTGTGCACGATGGTCATTTTATATTAATCAGTCTTGACAATAATATAATACTTCAAATAGCATTATTAATTGGAGATAATATTTTAAGAACTGCAGAACAAACAATAATTTTTAAAAGCAAGTAGTTAGTACTACCAATTTGATGCTTTTTTAAAAATACATTCAATAGTATATCCTACAGAAAGCTGGGGTCCAATCGAGGGACTCATGAATTATATTTTAAGGTAATGATTTCAAGATCAAAATCACTCATCACTATACTAAGTTTGACTATAATCTCCTTAATTAGCAAGGACCTTTAAGCTAGATATATATATATATTGAGTCAGTGAAAAATCTGGAAAACATTATACTAATATTTTAATAGTCACATCAATTTTTATATCTGAAATATTAGTATCTAAATAAAATAAAATATGACCAAAATTCATACAATTTTGACTAAAAAAAAAATTTATTAATGGTTCAAACGGGGAACAAAAAGAACACGAGATACAGAAGGGGAAAAAACCTACATTTTTTAAAAGTCTTCATAAGACTATGATGAACAGGCTGGACATTAAACAACTTGATTTTGCTAAATTTAGATAGAACTTTGGACCCATCCTTAGAAATTCCCTATTGTTTAGTCCTTTGATATTATTCCTATTCAATGAGATATATGATTTGCTTTTTACATTAGTCAAATTCTTATAAATGTGAAGTAAGCTGTTGCATGCAAACCAGCCTTTCCACGGGCTCCGATTTTTCTCTTTTCATTATTGTTTCAATCAATGGTTCATTTTCTTTAAAGGATATCACAAAGCAAAAAAGAAATCTAATTGGTAATAAAAATAATGGAAAAATATTTATATAATAGCAAATCTACTATGAGTGATGTTTAAGAAGAAAATAATTTACAATTATTTATGAATCATTTCCAAGATTATCTTTTTCCCTCTAGCTATTTTAAATAGCTAATATTTAGTCCTCATTAATTGGTGTTATTGGATGATTTGCATTCGAAGATACACAGCAAAAAGCTCCATAACAAATAATTAATATCATAATAAAAGATACTTTAACATTTTTCATTTATAAGAAGACCATTAAAAACTAAATTTTCCTCTAACTTTAAAAAAGCCAAGGGAATTCTTGTTGTGTATGAGAGCTCCAACGCCAATATAATTTTCAAGAAGTATTGGTCTATGTTGTAAAGAACATTGAAGAGTTTGTATTTTGTCTTCAAATAGCTTCTTCAATTCGAGAACAAAGTCATCAACGCTAAAGATCCGCCTTTCTTTTGTTTCTTCATCTGAAATTGGAATGAATAAATAAAGATTATTATTTAAATGTCTTCGAAGTTCCATAAACTTTAAAATTAGTAAAATAATCATAAAGCTGTACCCCCACTTTTGAACTAAATATAACACCCCTGCATTTGATAAAATAACTCTTTAGGCCTGGACAAAAGATTATTGCTCTACATTTAGCTGAGGTTGCAAATTAAGTTTATAATTTCCACAAATACAAATAGTGCCATATTTTTTTTTAATCCAGGGAGAATGGGAGATCCTCATGAACTATAATCAACGAGTTAAAATACTTTCTTTTGCCATTTGATTAATTTAGCATTAACTTTGTGCTGTAGAACAAAATGTATACATCTTGCCTAGCTAAATTGTGGTTTGGTATCTAGTTGCTAGTGCTAGTATATTTTGTGATATTGTATGCATCTAGCTTTAAAGTGAACATTTGAGGAAAGTCTTACTGGGACATTCATAAACAGGTTGTGAAATATTCCTTTATGGTAAATTAACAAAATTTTCAGACAGTTCTTCAATCAGATCTATAATTCTAAAGAGAGATTCTAATTTTTCAGAAATGTCTTCATTGACAAATTAGCTTTTCTCATTTTTATTTTGTTTTAGGACATTGTTTCTTTGCATTAATGAATTTAGTGTGTTGCCTTCCAAACTTGCTATAAATTAACATTCTGCAGACAAATTTTACTGTAGAATGATTTAAAACTGCATACAATATTTAAATCCAAAGATCCTACATTTTTGAGTGGAACATCCATTATTTTTCTTCTTCCAGGAACTGTTAAATCCCCACTGGTTCATGCTTTTTAGTACTTTGGTAAAACTTTACAGTGAGGTAGCACTTTGTCTGCACCTGAACTTATCTAAAGATCACACTCGCTAGCGCCATTTTTGCTAACTTTGCCTTTGTACTCAGTTGTAACATTTGTATTCATTGGAATTATTAAATGAGAGATAAACAGACCCCCAAAAGATACTTTTCAGTTGAGGTTGGGCCCTCACCATAATTTAAATTGTTACTGCTTTAGATACAACTTCCCCAGACCACCGAAAGTTAACAGCTCTAATAATTTTAAATAATATCTAATTAAAGGAGTAATAATTTTAATAATTCCAATGTATATGAATTTTAGAATTGAATACAAAGCAGTTAGTTATCACAAATGGCGCTAGAGCAGCGACCTTTGGGTAAGCTGGGGTACAGACACTGATCATGAGACTGCATTGTAAAGTTATACCGTACTTACATTTCAGGAACATCAAAAATTGTACTGTTGTGATACCTCTTTAATATGACCAGTTTTGAATGCTCTATTATCTAATGCCAATGCGAGGGGTTTCACAATCTTCCTTGAAAAACCAATCTCTAATTGACCATTTACCAATACCAAGCACAAAAATCAAGTTTTGTGGACAATTTTAAAAATGAGACTGACAGAAATCAAATAACAAATTATAGGAAAACTATATATAGTTTTGATAATTATTAGGTTGTTACAAAACTCCTTGTGCATGAATACAACCCTTTATTCCAACTCTCATAATTATCTTAAAAGAATTTTTTTGTTCCTACTATTTATGTCAATGTTTACTTTGACTAATTCTTTAATTCCTTGTGACTTGAGTTGGCTTTATGGGGTCATTTACATTTTTAAAACGCACGTTTAATGTTCTGACATCTTCTGAGAAAAAATTGTGATTCGCAGTCTTTTGAGACATCACTGGAAAAAAGGTTTAAGCGCAAATGCAGCCGCCAAAGAAATTTGTGCCATAGAAGGAGAGTCAACTATCCATCGAAATACTGCCGGACAATCAAGATCAGATCGCCCATTAGTCGTTGATGATGACATTCTTCTTGAATGTGTGAACCAGGACCGATATGCAACTACTCGTGATTTATCGGCCTTAGTAGGGACTCAAACCTTTACTGTGAACAGCAAGACAGAGTTTATGCAGTTCTGAGTGCAAAGTACCCGCTTTGGTCAACAAGAACCAAGCCATTTTGCAGCACGACAATGCCCCAGCACATCGTTCTCGTTTGACCAAGAAAAATTATCAGAACTGTAAGGAGTAAACGTTTTACCTCATCCTGCGTAGAGCCTAGATATTGCATCATCAGATTATGGTTTGTTTAGATCAATGGCTCATTTTTTAAAAGGTCGGATGTTTGATAATTGCGAGGAAATAAACATTGGATGTGAAGAGTTCTTTGCCTCAAAAGCAACAGAGTGGTAACGACATCAAATCCAATTACTGGCAGAAAGAGGGGTGAAAGTAGTTGAAAACAATGGACTTTACTTTGAAGATCAATAACGTTTAAAATATGTAATGTGAAATAAAGATATACTAATGCACAAGGACTTTTGTAACAACCTATTATTTAGTAAATGGACTCATTAGAATGACAAGGGTCATTACTGACATTTCATATGTTTTGAGTAAATTTATGTCCAAGTTTCATTAGCCCATTATTCAGTTACCTCTCCACTTACAGTAGTGATTTTTTGATAATGGACTGTAAAGAACATTTACTAAAATATTGCAATACAATGTCAAGATAACTAATTACAGTTATCCCTACCTCATTCTTCATAAAACTGCTGCTGCAAAAACCTTTAAAAACTACAAAAAATTAGTATCTGATTATGCGTTTTTGTAACTCTGCTATTTCTTCACATATTGCAGCACGAGTATGTTCTACTTTTAGCAGAAGCCAGATAGAACCTTATCACACTCATAACTTATTTTCTTTGATTTTGTCAATTGGAACTTTGCCATTCCAAAGCTTCGAAATGATAATTTATAATTATTTAAAGCCAATTTATAAAATTATGATTTACAATCATTAAACCAGTTCACAAGAATTTATGAAAAATTTAAGTTGATGAAAACAAATTACTTATCGATAAACTAACATAAAATACCTTTATGCCACATCAATGGATGGGATGTAAAAGTAGTGAATGGAATATCTTTTTCAAATGGGTTCCATTTCTTCAGAAATGGAACTGGCCGGCCTTCACCCCACATAAGTCTCACACCATTGATGTTCCTTGATCTGGGAATAAAATGGCATCATAAAGCAACTAAAACCTGTTAGGTATATAGTTTTTGAAGGGACATTATAAAATCAATAATGTGTTCAAATGAATATAGGCCATGATCCTAGGCAAAGAATATTATGATTATTGATAAAAACAATTTTCTAATTAATTAATTAATTAATATCCCAAACAACAAAATAAATTTAAGTAAGCACTAATGAAAGAAATATTTTGAAAGTAAAACAATATTGTTGTTATAAAATGTTTGCAACTTTTAATATATCGTTATCTTAATTATAAAACCTTGCAAGTCCACTTTTTGTAGTTTTAGTTTTTTAAATTAATTTAAGTACATTTTTTTTTTTTTATTGAATACATGATATAATAGTGCAATAATGCCAAATAAAACATACCAGAATAAAAAAGGCAATGATTAGGCTGAAAACATAAACTGCATCAAATTGGTTTTGTTTTTTGTCTTTCCTTTAAAATTTACTTAATGGTGTTAAAGGTTTTATAAATAGGATGACGATATATATTGTAATTCATAACCTGATATTAAACAAATTATCACTAACTACAGAAATATTTCTAAATTAAAGAAAATAAATTGAGTTTAGAGTATTTGACATAAATATTATATATATTTACAATCAATAAGAAAAAATAAAATGTAACACATAATTAATAAACTACTAAAATAACACAAATTTTGTAAACAGACATACATTACATTTAAAACAACTTAATTAAAATAAAACATGTTCACAATCACAACTGAAATTGGCACTACAGTCAAAACTTTGATTTTAATTCCTAATTTCATATTAATTAATAATAAATGTAAAATCATGTTCTAGCAACTCGGTATGTTTTTAATTGCTTAGTTTCTACAGATGAATTTAATACCTTGACTCAAAATTTCCAACCCTTAAAGCATTTGTATTAGTACAAGGTGGCACGCCAGCCAAACGTTCTTGAATTGGTCTTACAAGGCACCCTCTAACAATATTCGAAACACCAGTAACTAACCCATCTAAATGCCTAAAACAGATATTAATGGCTCATGTTTGTTTGGGAATTTCCAAACTTTCTAATCAATAATTTAAAATAATTACGGAATAAGTGATGTTGCAGGATAGGATAATTCTCCTACTAGGATTGAGTCAATCGTGTCTAATGGTGTTTTTCTCTGATCCAATTGTTTCAGTGCAATAAAATCATATTTGATGGTATACAAATTCTTGTCACTTAAGATAATTAATCTTTCTTTCTCACTGTCCCAAAAGCTGATTCTGAAAAGTCAAAATAAATTAAATTGGATAATTGTAACACATATATGACATTGTTGTATTTGAATGCTTACTCTGTTAGGAGCCAACAGCCTATGATTTCACCGCCATCTTCAGATAATAATTCAGTCTTACATTCTTCAATTGCTGATGTGATCAAACCATTACGAAAACAAAAGTAGTCTTTGGCATTTTCTCCAGACCATGGAACCAAAGCAAGTGAATTAGGTCTTGCTTTAAAACACACAACAAAGTTAGAACTAATCAGATACTAAATTTCACAAAATTTAAGTATTTAAGAAACCTTTTTTAGGAACTGTAGGAATATTGGCTTCAAATGAACCATTCTGGAGAGGGTCTTCCATGTTTTTAAGATCTACTTTATTTTTGTTAATTTTATTAGAACTGTCTCCATCTATTTCTAACATGGCACTTTCAAAAGATCTTTCTGGACCATCATCTAAAGTTAGGGGAATTTCTTCATCTTTCATAATTTCCAAAGATTGGGCTGAAACTTAATCAATACAGTACAACAGGCTGTAGGTTATCTATTGTTTACAACTTTCCCTTATCAAACTCCTTCATTGACTTTCCTTAATCTATTATCACTATAAAATATTCAAAAAAGATATACAGATAATAAAAGTCAGTTGTTTTATTCAAAAGAATTTCGCAAATACATTTTCTTATTATTATTTTAATTTTCAAATGTTAAAGGTCCCTGGTTGCAGTGTTACATATAATACTTCATTTGATTATTTCATTTTAAACAATTCGTAATTTGTCTGTTTTTATTTTTACTTCAAGTGTAATCATAAAAGTTGATGTAAAATGAAGGAAATGTTTTATATTCATTTTGCTTAACTGTATATAATAAGATACTCCACAATAAAAATTAAAACAATAAGTCTTTAGCATTTATAGATACAATTTTATCAAATTCATAAATAAATTTTTCACAAAATTATTCTTAATTTTTCGCACTCCTTAAAATTGTTGATCATTTCAAATTTTAAATATTTTTTAGGATAGTTCTTGTGGAGAATAACGAATTTAAGTCTATTAGGCATAGATTACAACTTGCATTTATAGTTTCGAGAAATTCGTATCCGTTCATTGGGCAAAATTCTCTTCAATGTAATATTATGTTTACGAATTTGTAATTTCAAATATGTCCATACATTCAGTGGCGTAGCCAGGATTTCGTTTCGGGGGCGGGAGGTCCATCCAAGGATATACTTTAAAGAAACTCACACCAACCGGATATGTAAGAGAGCCTTCTCTAAATGTAATATTTTTTATGCCTAGATACATTATTTATGAAATAGCATTCAAACAGGTTTATACAATTTTTGTTTACAAATAAGAATAAGTAAAAGTATTTTGAAATTTCGGAAGGGAGGGGGGGGGGGGAGAGGTTCGGACTCCTCGGAGCTTCCCTCTGGCTACGCCACTGCATACATTCACTATAGGGTTGAGATCAGGCGATCAAGGAGGTGTTTCTAGCACTTTAGGGCACTTATTAAGTAGCCACTCGCCTGCTATTACTGCCTTATGCTTCGAGAAATTTTCTTGATAATAATGGAATGTTTTTTCTAAGCGTAAATTTCTACGTAAACTTTCAATATATTTAAGGTGCTCCGGGTGATCCACTAGTCCAGAGGATAACTGGACTATTATTATTTATATTTCTGATTCCTATAATGTTATTTGGCTAGCACACCTTTATCTTCCTTGATTCTCTCTAGAACAATAGGCATTACATCATTTGAAGCCATTTCATAGTTATGAGAGGAGCAATAATTTGTAAGAAGAAATTTCCTCGAGAAACGTGGAGTCTTCGAATCTTTAACGGGCTACTATAATTTTTTGGTAAATACCCCTTTATTTATTACAAGTTAGACTTAAACAAAATGAATTATTTTATCTAGAAATATGCTAATCACCACTCCAAGTCTTGACGTTGTTTGTCTAGCTGGAGTGGCCCAATTACCCCGAAAAACTTTTAAAAAAGGGTTACACCAATAATATATAAAAAGCAGAAATAAACCACTATATAGCCTTATAAATAAATAAATATATATATATATATATATATATATATATATATATATATATATATATATATATATATATATACATATTTGGTAATACCTAGTTACATCAAGATAACTAAATTAACTAAATAATATTATTAATTAAAATCTAATTCA
The DNA here is from genome assembly GCA_948150685.1 of Rhaphigaster nebulosa. Taxonomy (NCBI): domain Eukaryota; kingdom Metazoa; phylum Arthropoda; class Insecta; order Hemiptera; family Pentatomidae; genus Rhaphigaster; species Rhaphigaster nebulosa. Next base: position 133,335,156 of record OX411308.1, on the reverse strand, counting down.
GTAAATAATGGAATTAATTAAATAGATGACGGAATTAGTTAAATAATGGAATTAATTAAATAACGAATTAAATAAATATTTTTATTAATTAATTAAAAGCATATCTTTAAGCCTAATAAATTAAAAAAGAAAGATTATGTATATACATATTAGATATATTGTGAATGATATATCTAAGCTATTATGTGATGTTGAAAGGATCAATTTAATAAGAGTATGTCCCTTAAGTCACTAGAAATATTTAGAGAGGTGATAATAGAACTCAAGAGCAACAAAAGCGTTCATATGGACCATGGTCCGATTCTACACAGAAAAGCAGGAAATACAAGTGTTGTATTTTTTTAAGTGTCACAGTATTTTTTTTTAATAGGAAGCGATCACTCAAAAGATATCAAGATATTTGCGTTCCAATTGCACCATCGTAAAGTTGCAAATGTATTACGAAAAGAGTATGAAGGCTATATTACATGTTTTTTTTTTTACAAACGACATGTTCAGACTATAAAATTCATGAAGAATCATGCGTTAGAGAGTTGGACATAGTAAGGAAACTTCCACTACCGTTAAAAAGTAGTTCCTCTCGATTTAATAATATGGTTAGTTTTGCCGCAGACCTGAATAATCTAATATCCACAAGGTTTAAGGACTCAAATATTAAGCTCCATTTTTTTTTTAAATTAACTTGGGTATCATACAATAATCAGCTGATCATGGATGTAAGTTATACTGTAGCACTTAATTTGTGTGTATATATATATATATATATATATATATATATATATATATATATATATATATATATATATATATTGTAATTTTATGGTAATAAGAAAAGATTGTATTTTTATTTTTTTTTGTAATTTCTTACTAAGAAACATGCTTCTTTAAATAAATGTATAAAGATATTACTTTTTCTTATTATTTGGATTTTTTCCTTCGCCTTTTTATTCAAATGCCGTTATTAGAGTCACGATACAACGTCCAAAATGTGTACTTAATTAAACAATTGATCATACTAATATTTTTTCTGAGCCAATTGAATGTATAACAATAGGTTCACTTACCCCGGACTTATGCGGCAGTGCTCTTATGGAATATAGTCTGGGATGGTCCAGTTACCCCAAAGTCACGGGGTAACTAGGCCCACAGGACAAAAAAGATTGTATAAATATTAAAAAATATTTAATATTAAAAACATACCTTAAGTTATATGTAATATGCTGGTATATTTATTGCTGAATAATCATAAAATATTTTTCAGTCAAAAATTGCATGTTATTTATCCTAAATTTCAGTTTTATGAAGGTAACTGGAGGTGATGTAAAATCATGGCCTAGTTACCCCGGAGCACCTTATATTTTTCCATTATTCTGTCCATAAGTATGTTCCCCCCTCCATTTTTCGCAAAACAGCACCGAACCATTACCGAAACTCCCCTATGCTTAACAGTACCCTGAATGTTCTTAAAAGAGAGTTCTATGTTGGGCCTTCTCTACACTCCACTCGTGAAAATTAAATTTCTACCCCAGCACTGAGTATTTACGCCAGTAGTAGTAGTAGTAGTAATCCTCTACCTCCTATGGGAGCAAAGGGTCGCCATGAATCGTCGTTATTGATTTCTATCCTATGCTAAATTCTTCACTTCATCGCCAACCCGACTGGTTCACCTCCTTCATCACCGATCTCTTCCACGTGTTCATGTCCTCGTTTCCGAGCTCCCTGAGGATTTCAATCAAGTGCATGTTTCTCTTTGGAGTTACGTTTCCTTAAGGTGTGACCAATTCACTTCCATTTCCTTTTCTGAATCAGAGCTTCTACTGGCTGAAGTTTAGTCCTCTGCCCCAGTTCGTTGTTTGAAATAATTTCAGGCCAATGGATGCTTAGTATTCTCCTGAAGCATCTATTAATAAATACTTGAAGTTTTTCAGTATTCCTTTTATGGACTCTCCATGTTTCCGATGCAAACAGCAGTACTGATAGGACATTTCTTTTGAACGGACGCAATTTTGTATTCTGGGAGACACCCTAATTCTTACAGATGGTATATAACTGGATAAATGCTACATTAGGTTAGCGCATTCTGTTTTTATTATCTTATTCAGTTCCTCCATCTTCACTAATGATGCTCCCAAAATAGAGGACTGAATCGATGGGCTCATATTGCATACAACCTTTCTTCAACTCTACCGTTCACCTTCATTTCCTTCGTTTTAATGGTGTTTATTGAAAGGCCCACCTTTGCTGTTACATCTTTCAATTTTCTTGCTTTATGTTCGATATCTCGAAAACGTTGTGCTAGGAGACAGATTTCGTATATATATTGCTTATATATATATATATATATATATATATATATATATATATATATATATATATATATATATATATATATATATATATATAAATATATATATATAAATATATATATATATATAAGCAAATTCTAAACCTTCGAATCGGTCTGTAATGCTCCATTGTATTCCTCTCTTTCTATTTCCTATGGTTATACGCATAATGTAGCATTTGGCAGGTATTATGCCTATTGCAGCATGGAACCTGTACGTTTTATAAATACACGACCCTCCCATAGAGTTAAGATGGAAGGTAAAAAGGAAAACAAAAATTGTGATACGCATTATGTAATCTATTACGACCAGAAATAGAGTGGGATACAAAACATATCCTTGGTGAACTCCAGTTGTGGTTTTGATTGTCCCAGAAAGTTTGCCCTCATGAAAATCCTGCCACTCAAAGTCTTCAGATAATATTTTTATAAGGCTTAATATTTTTTTCTGAAATTCCATACTTTTCAGGCAACCGCCACATTACTTCCGGGTCAAAAGCTTTCTCTTATACGAAGGCCATGTATAAGGGGCGTTGCCATTCCTTACTTTGCTCTATTATGATGTGCAAGGAATTTATAAGGTCGATGCAACTCTTGCCGCTCCTGAAGGCAGTTTTTTCTTTTTTCAGCCTTTAATACTCTTCGAAATCCTATTCTTTATTATTCTTGTAAGAACTTTACTTGAAACAGATAGCAATGTTATTTGTCTCCAATTATGGCAGTTTGATGCATCTCCTTTTTTGGGAACTTTTACAATTACTCCTTTCCGCCAATATGTAGAAATATCTTCTTTGTCCCATATTTTAACTAGCAGTGATAACAGGAGCTTGGCTGTGGTATGCAGGTCAATCTGAATTACTTCTGTGTGGATGCCGTCTGGACCTGGTGCTTTTTTACTTTTGATTTCAATTAGCTCTCGGTGGAGCCTGTCCACTAGGGATCGCGTCCCCCGGGTGGCGGATGGGGGATCCCTCTTATGAGGGGTGGTCTGAATATACTGAATAAAGACCCGTGGACCAACAGGTACCCAGTGCTGGTGGGTATAGCCCGGCCACCCTTCCTTCTGAGGAGACATAAATATTCAGGAGGCCAGTTGTCCCGAAGATACGGGGCCTCTGCCCGTGGGCCAATCACCCGCAGTAGAGTTCAACTGATTCAGAGAACATTAAATAGCCTCGGATTTGGACAGTCTAAGCGGTTACGAAGTGGCGCTCAAAAGGATATCAGACTTGGAACGTGGAACATCAGCACTCTGACTGGCAAAGAGGTTGAGCTGGTGGAAGAGATGGAGACCTTCAGGGTGGACCTCCTAGGAATTCGTGAAGTGAGGAAAAAGGGAACGGGGAAGTACGCTAAACAAGAACTATGTGCTCATCTACTCAGGAGTGCCCGCTGGGCTCAGAGCCAAGGAAGGTGTGGCCATTATCATGAAAGAAAGCCTATTCGCTAAAGTAGAAGATTGGCAGCCCATATCCTCAAGAATTATAACAGAGTATATGGATCTGTCAATAGAAAAGATAGCTCTCATACAAATATATGCCCCAACGGAGGATGCAAACGTTCTCGACAAAGAACATTTCTAAGCTGATCTAGAGAGATAAGTCACCAGAGGTCAAAACGGTAACAGAGGGATTATCCTGATGGGAGATTTCAACGCAAGGACGAGAAGAGATCATTTATGTTATGGACCTACATGGAGGAGAACACACCCAAAATGGAATTGGTCAAAGGCTCATCGACTTCTGTATTGATTACAACCTCCTCATTGGAAATTCTTTCTTCCCACATAAGACGGTCCACAAAATAACATTCTCAGCTGAAGAAAGAAATGTTAACAGTATTATAGATTACATTGTCTATAGTAGGAGAATAAGGAAATACTTCACCGATATAAAAGTTATAAGAGGTGCTGAAATTGGTTCGGACCATCTTCTATTGACTGGAGACACCCAGATCCTACGACCCAGAAAGAAAAGGCCCATAGCATACAAGAGGATTGACATTGCAAAACTGCAGGATCCAGAAAAGAAAAAGGAGTATGCATAACTTCTGGATCTAAAACTTAGAAATGTCAATATGGAAGGGAATATTAACAATACATGGGTAGCATTGAGGCATGCAATTCTTGAGACTGCTGAAAGTATATGCAGAATGAAGGTAGTCTGTACCAAAGGTAAAAGGTCTGAGTGGTGGAGTGATCTGGTGAAAGCTGCGGTGGTTAGGAAGAAGATAGCCTGGAAGGAGTACTGTAAAATCAGGTCTGCCGCCAACTGGGAGCTCTACGTCAGAAGAAGAAGGGAAGCGAAAATAGTTGTTCGAGTGGCAAAGAGGAAAAGCTGGGAAAAATTTGGCAGAAGTCTACAAAATGATTACAGGGAAGATACCAAGATTTTTTAGAAGAGAATAAAATCAATGAAGGGAAAGGCGTGCAAACCCGTAAGAAATGTTAAGGACGAATCAGGGCGAATGATTACTGCAGATGGGGAAATATTGGAGAGATGGCGACGCCATTATTCTGCATTGTTTTCTAGTGTCTCGGAAGAGAGAGTGGAGGACAGGCGGGAAACAGAAGAATATGATGACGTGATATGGGAGGAAGATGTCACTTGGGCTATAGGGAAAATGAGGAGTGGCAAAGCAGCAGGCAAAGATGGTATTGCTTCAGAACTTATAAAATTTGGAGGTCTACAATTACATAAAGCTTTGCAGGACCTGTTTCAAAATATTTTCTCTTCTAAATCCATGCCTGAGGAATGGGGAGGCAACATCATCATGCCGATCCACAAGAAGGGTAGCTCTAGTGAATGCCAAAACTATAGGCCTATATGTCTCTCCCCTGTAGTCTATAAACTTTACTCCTCTATACTGAAAAGAAAACTCCGATCAATCGTTGAAGACAAATTGGAAGAGGAACAAGCAGCTTTTAGACCACACCGACAAACACAGGACCACATCTTCTCGCTGAAGACGATTATTGAGAAGACATGGGATAGAGGAAAGAGCTTGTATCTAGCGTTCCTGGACATAAAAGCAGCATTTTATTCAGCCCCTAGAGAAGAAATTTGGACAGCTCAAGCCGCTAAAAATGTGCCCACAGCATTAATAAATGCCATAAAAAGCACTTATCATGACTCCAAAGACATGGTTAGAATTAATGGAGGAATGTCAGAGGCTTTCGCCATGAGAAGGGATGTTAGACAGGGGGACAGCCTTAGTCCTCTTCTTTTCATCATTTTTATGGACGAGATATTGAAAATCTGCAAGCGGAGGACAACACGGATGGTCGTATGAAAGTGGAACATGAGGACAATCCTAAAGCAAGTAATGGTTTTCGCAGATGATATTGTCCTCATTGCCGATTCCAAGGAAAATCTACAGCAGGCGGTTACGGAGTGGGAGGCTGAGCTAGAAAGGAAGGGTATGACATTGAATGTTGGAAAAAGCAAGGTGATGCACATCGGACGTGAAGAAGAGGAGGTTTTGGTTCACTGCAGGGGAGAAACCTTGGAAACAGTGCAGGAGTATACCTATTTAGGAGTAGTGCTCAGCAGAAATGGGAAAATGGTCCAAGAGCTCTCAAATAGGATTAAAAAAGCAAATAGCATATACTACCAGCTATGCAACACAGTGGTGGGGAAAAGGAAATTGGAAAATAATGTAAAATTACATATGTTCAAATCCATATACCTACCTACCCTTATCTAAGGAAGTGAGAGCTGGGTCCCGTTGGACAAGCACTAGAGTAGGGCTACCGCGGCAGAGATGAAATACCTCCGCAGAATGGCAGGCAAAACAAGGAGGGACAGAGTTAGGAATGAGAGGATAAGGGGAGACCTGGGAGTGACTGCACTGAGAGAAACAGTGGAGAGACGACAGCTGGGATGGTTTGGTCATCTGTGCAGAATGGATGAGGACCGGGACCCAAGGAAATTCTCTGAAGCCAGGCCTACTGGACGCCGCCCTCGAGGAAGACTTAGATTACAATGGATGGATCACATTTCAGGGATTGGTGAAAGGAAGGGAAGGTCTATAAATGTAATGAAAGCGCTGGCTGGAGATCGAGAAGCTTAGCAGACTTGGATCGGGGCACCTCCACGCTGAAAGGCACTAAAGCCGGAAGATAAAGAAGAAGAAGAAGATTTCAATTAGTGCATTTAAAATTTCTTCCTTGTTCGGAGGGTCAACGAAGATTTCTGGAATGTCTACGTTTGGTATATCTACATTTATTATTATGTATTGTCCATTCTTATATTTGTAGCTCTGTTCAAAATTTCTTTAAAATGTTATTCCCACCTCCGCAACTGTCTCTCTGTCCTGGTCAAGATCTGTCTTTCCTTATCTTTTATCGACTTGTCTCGTAAAACTCTTTTCCCCTAGCAAGCGGGTGATTTTATAAAGTTCTCTATTATCAGCTTTTTTTACTGCTTCTTCTACGTTTTTTGCTAATTTACGGCATAGACGGGCGAAAAATAATGTGGAGAAGGCCCAACAGGCATTCAGGGTACTGTTAAACATGGGGGATATTCGGTAATGGTTTGGAGTTGTTCTGCGAAAAATGGAATTGAGAAAGTATTTATGGACAGAATAATGGAAAAATATAAATATATTGAAAGTCTGCGTGGAAATTTATGTTTAGAAAGAACATTCCATTATTATCAAGAAAATGAATAAGGCTAATACTTATTTATGAATTTGATAAAATAGGACTTCAAGTTAAAGTATAAATAGGAGAATTACGAATATTTTTGCGGGAAACTGTATATATTCCCCATAAATGAAGAATCCATAAATGAAGATCTCATTTTAGAATAAATATTAGGATGACACAAAAGTTTTGTCGGTTCTTGAATGGAATTGTTTGTTTGTCTGTCCTTTTCTGTATCAGTCTTTAATCTTTCACTAGCCATGTTTATCAGAAAGAGAACCTTTCAAATAACAACTGTTTACTCATTTATCGTATCTCTTTCAAACCAATACCTTTTAATATGATTTCAGAAAAATTTAAAATTCGAGTAGGTGCTTTTGCGGCATTAATGGAAACAAAGATTTACTGGAGCGGCTGCTGCTCGAAAAATATGTGAAGTGGAGGGGGAGAGGAGGAGAAGTGTTGTGAATGAAAGGACTGCGAGACATTGGTTTGGGCGTTTCAACAGCGGCTACACCACGAAGATGAACTTCGTACATGTTCTGAGAGCCCATCTGAGTGGAACATTGAGGCTACAGAAAGGATAGTTGATGAAAATCCGTCAATCAGTACACGCCAACTGTCGATTATTCTTGGGGTTCAGAAAAATCCGTGTCCTGGTCAATCGGAAGAGAATTCTCCTACAACAAGATGATGCTCGTCCTCAGATCGCTAGAATAACTCTGAATAAAATTGAAGAATTAGATGGTCTAGAACTTCTACCACACTCTGCATACAGTCCTGACCTTGTTCCCTCTGACTATTACTTGTTTAGCTCAATGGCCCATTTTCTTCGGAGGAGACAGTTCAATAATTAGAAGGAAGTCGAAAACGATGTTCGCGAGTTCTTTGGATCAAAAGATGAAGACCTGCGAGGTCTTCAAGAGTTGTCTGATAGGTGGCTCAAGACAGTCCAACACAAGGGGTTATACTTTGAGGATTGGGCTGTAAATTGTTATTTTTCAAATACAATTTTATTGTACTGTACAAAATACCGACAAAACATTTGTGTCAACCTAGTAAATGCCTTCTCATAAATTATGTAAGTTCTAAAACCAGGTATAAATCATTTTCAACCTATAAAATTCAGTAAAATAATTATAAGATACACCAAAAATGTTATCATAAGCTGTTAATATAGATAAACTATATTAAGTAATAATACAAGTTTGGAATGATTGGATTTCGATATCGAAGACTAACCTTACTTCGGGCATACTCGGTATTCGATATATAGACTGTCCCAAAAACAATAGCCGATCTTTCCTGAGGCTACGCCCTCCAGTGGCTGTGCGGAACTATTATACAAAATACCATGATTTTAGGTTCAACAAATTCCCATCCCGACATGTCATGCCTGACTAGATACACTAAGTGATAGGGTAAAAATTAACATTTGCACATTTGTTTTATGCAAGTCCACCCGCTATCTCATGATAACCTCTTGTGAGGGTTATGGGAGGCTTCCCTTTAAATTTTGTACAATTTTTTTTAACGTATAATTTAAGTTTGAATTGCCGTTTTTAATGAACTTGCAAGTTTTTTTTAACAAGTTACACCAATTTTCAAAGACGATAAATTTATTTATTTTTTTGTTTACTTATATTCAAAATTACTTTAAGTTTGCAAATAGCTTGGTGACAGCAACAATCGTAATTTTTTTTTTCGTAAAAAAAATTCCAATTAGCTTTCAATAATTGAAAATATTCAATTTTCAAGCCGTAACAGGTCAGTATTTTTTAGTCGTGTTTTCCCGAAAAAATAGACTATTGCATTGGATCGAAGGTCGGTGGTGAGGGGCGGGACCGCGTTTTCTATCCGTTTCATAACCCCTAGAGCACGATTATCGAAGTTTTGGAGATATCTGATATATATTTATATATATTTTTTTTTCCCGCTACATTTTAGCACCTCCAGCGGCCCCCATTGGGTCGAATGTTCTGAAACTCGATATGTAGGACTTTCTTCCAGGCAGAACGATAACATTAAAGAATGGGTAAATTTCAGTCAAAATTTCGGTATGTTTATCTGAAATTTCGGCGTTTTTTAAGTTTTGCGCATCGCTACAGCTCCACCATATTAGTTTATTAGTTTGAGTTAGGGAGCTTTGCATTGGAAAGGAAATTAAATTTCCTAAAAAACAAAAGAAATTTCATCGAAATCGGACTAGTATCAGTAAAGATATGGCGATTTCAACTGTTTTAATTCCTTTTTAGTCGTGTTTTCCCCGAAAAAATAGACTATTGCAGTGGGTCGAAGGTCGGCGGTGAGGGGCGGGACCGCGTTTTCTATCCGTTTCATAACCCCTAGAGCACGATTATCGAACCTATTGGAGATGTCTGATATATATTTATACATATAAGGTCATCGGAGAGGCAGAACCATATAATAACTGTACGTGTATAAAAATTATACAAATAAAGCTAGAATATACTAATATAAATAATAGATGAAGGACCAAGTGAATTATATGTGGTTGGTCATCTAACATTAATAGATTATATTTCGTGAATTTAATTAAACTTTTGAAAGGTTGCCATGAGATCTTATATACCACTAGCATGTACCCGCACAATGTTGCCCATGAAAAGAATTGCGAGATAAATACTCTCCCAAATTTCAAGTAAAATTTTAAATAAATAAATATATATATATATATATATATATATATATATATATATATATATATATATATTATATTGCAATATATTGTAAATTTTATATATTACACATTTCATCATACTTATTGCTGTATGAAATGAATGGGAAAGTAAATAAAAGTATTATAGCGAACTTAGATTTACCGAGGAAACACATCATTCAATTCAATACTCTGACTTGCTTTACCGTGGCTATCTGGAATGAAAGAGAAGGAAGAAAAAAGATGTTTTTTTAACAAAAAAATCATTTTTTTATTGTAAAGCCAGCACTATTATAAATGTGATTTTATTACTTATAAAACTATAGGTTATCAGAAAAAAATGTATTTTTTTGTTTAATTAACTCATATTTCTTTACTATTTTTTAAGTTTAAACTTTAATTCTGAAAACATTTTGCAAAGGCACTTAGGCTCTTTTGCATTTTTATGCTTTAGTTATTAGAATTCTTAGAAGGGCTCTCGAAGCTTTCAACGAAACAGCCGGTTACCAACAAAAATTTAGAATATAAATATTCCAAGGTCATATAGGATTGAAAATTTTTCTCGGTAATCGACTGCATTGTTTACAATTCGTCTCATTTCATTTAGACGTTATCTAGGAACAGGATCAAAATGATAATAAATTTGTCAAAACAGCAATAAAGCTTCAAGTTTTTACACTTTTTTTTCCCCTTGATCTCCTATTTTATTAACAAATGATGCTTTCATACAATTTCACTCTTGTTAAACTGTTTTCGTAGTGAACTTGGTTTCACAAGTTGTCATGACAACGACTACAAAATTAACTATTTTTAAAATAATTTTTCCTCATTTCTGTCCTTAAGGGAAATCATTTCCCATATTCATGCATATATCTGTAAATTTCTATTTACAGATATAATTGCAACTCAATAAATAATTTAAATTTTGAATTATCTTTTAAGTTTTTTTAAAATTCATCAAATACTACGGGGTTTTAAGTTTTCTAAAAAATCATTAAGTTAATCCATTTTACTTAGGTACTTTTTATATGTTCTTCCCCAAACTAAGGGGTAACTTTAATTGTTTCGTGGGTAAACTACCCTTCCGCCATGATCCTTCTACACCCTCCTACAATGAGGTAGATAAGAATCTAACCATTTTCTAATTTAAACAATCTCACTCCCGCTATCTCAACCAACTTAGCGCTGGTAATGAAGGAAGGGGAGGGAGTTTAGTTCTAGGCTAGCAGACCACTGCAGCGGTTTCGGCGCTATGGTTCTCTTTAAGGTAGTCTTTTGTTTATCAATTTAATTATAACAATGTGCGAAATATTTAAGAATATTTAAAAAACTTTCTTGGAGTGGAATTCATTAGATTTTTATTTGAATATTTTTTTTTAAAATTATTAAGATATGTTTCGGAGTAATCAGCTATTATCTATTTGAATTTATACATTTACGAACATGGCATTTGCTTTTTAATCCATTAATAAAAGAAAACATGTAAATCTCTTTATAGATATAAATATTTACATTTTATAGTTTATCCATTGGTTTTTTGAATTTGTTATGGCTTTCTATAAATTAGACGACGCGTCGCGACGCCAGGTCGTAAAACATGGTATCTAAATTTTTGGTGAATTAAAGTTTCTGGCAAGAAATGTTTCCTTTCGGCTGCTTCGATAAGTTGTTGAAAAAATCGGTAGGAAATTTGTTTTCTTTAAAAAACAATGCTGTTATTAAGTTATGGTAAGTACCTACTTGCTGGTTGAAAATAAACCATTGCTATTAAAAACATTTTAACTTTGCAAAATTTTTCATGGTCCATCCGTCGATCAATATGGATTCGCAAATTTACTTATTAACAAAATTATGATGTTGATGATATATGTCATGACTCGTGCCAGGCAACACATGTGGTTTTGACTTTAACTGTCCATGGTTATGTATGTTTGGCATCTGTAGTAATTAGATTTTATACTTTCCCTTACCTATTATACGAAGTATTTAGTAAGGGGAAGTATAGCGATCGTGAAAATTTTCGAATTCGAGTTTTCGACGGAAATACACGTTTTAAGGTCCCCTGAGTCCAAATGACCAAGTCTCGCAAAATGGTCTGTGTGTCTGAGTGTGTGTGTGTTTGTGCATGTGAATAGTCTAGCTCAAAAACGAAAAGTCGTACGATACTGAAATTACGTATTTAAGGTTGACACATGCACGTGATGTTACAGCAACATTTTCGTCAAAATCGACTAACAGGAAGTGCCACTTTATATAATTGATTTTACACTTTTTTACAATTTTCTCGAAAACGGCGCTAACGATTTTGATGAAACTTGCCTAAATTATTCTTCATAAAGGTCTTTAACTTTTCATCTATGTAGTAAATCACCGAGGAATTGCAGGGGAAAAAGTTATGATGAAAAGAATATTATTCTTTTCTTCAGAGCTACTAAACTTCACACCATGCTCGAGTAGTGCAAGAAACTGCCCCCCTGGCATAGGGGAGAAGAGAGATGAGGAGTGGCCTGAGGAAGGCGAGGAGAATATAAGTAAGAATATACTCAAGACGAAACGGAGTAAGTCACCTTCATTTCCTTTTCATATTCTGCTGTTCACCTATTCACTATTCACCCACGTACCTTCAACATCATCTTCGATAGACCCTGATTTCTAAATTTGACTAACCCCTTTTAATCATAAATGTTCAATTTTGGCTACCCCCTTCCGTTTGTAATGCAGCAATAAATTATCTATAGTATACATTGTCTAAATTTTCATACAGTCCACTACAATTTTCCAATAGATTAACTTCAAAAGGTGTCAGTGCTTGACCATTAAAAGATGAAAGTATTAACACCGTACAAGTGGTGCGCATAGCATAAAAAGTATGCATTTTACGGTAAATTATATGCAGAATTGTATGAAAGGTAATTGAATTATCTAAAAAACAATAAAAGAATCATCAAAATCGGAACAGTAGTAGCAAAGATACAGCGCATCGGACTAACCAGAATTAGCTATTATTTCATCGATTTTACACTTGTTTACAATTTTATCGAAAACGGCGCTAACGATTTTGATAAAACTTGCCTAAATTATTCTTCATAAAGGCCTTTAACTTTTCATCTATGTAGTAAAATACCGAGGAATTGCAGGGAAAAAAATTATGATGAAAAGAATACTTTATTTGCATAAAGCTTAAAAAGTATACATTCTACGGTAAATTATGTGTAGTATTGTATGAAATGTAATTAAATTATTAGTATTAGCAAAGATACAGTGTATTTTATGAGGAGCACAAGCCCTAGATGGGTAACCAAGCGCATCTGAAAGGAGACGGATGCGACCAATCCGCCAATCTGTTGTAAACAATACGCTCTGTAATAAAGTAATTTAAGAATACAAAAGTGGAAATTAACTTAATAATTTCTACTTTCACATTATGTAATGGAAAGAAAATGTTTCCATGGAAACTTAACCAGAAACTTTTAAAATATATTTGCAATTTGACAAAGTTAAAATATATAGGTAGTGTACAGGATTGTTGTACTAAAATTGTTTAAATTTTTTTTTTATTGTACTTAAGTGGGTGAGAAGATGTGTATGCTGCTGAGTTTATTAGAAGCAGTGTTTATGTGAACTCTTTAAAATTGCATTAAAAAGATAATTATTATAGGACGATAAGGGAAAGTTGTGTGATGCGCGCACCGCACCAGATTTTTTTTTCAGTTTTCTCTTTGTTTTCATATTTTTTTGGGTCTCTTGAGCCAAAATCTATGTTTCCCAACAGATTTCCCAACTAAATTGAATATTTTAATTTTTCCCACTACCTTATGAAATATTTTAATTTTTCCCACTATACTATGAAATATTTTAATTTTCCCCTCTATGTTTTGAAATATTGAATTATCCCCAATCTTCTGGATTTGAATTTTTCAATTACCTGCTGTGAATGTTGGCATTTGACAACAATAATTTTCTTTTCTATTCAAAAATAACATTGTATCCATAGAATTATTTTATAGGAATCATTACGACCAAACAAATGCTATCGATACTGTACTGCTTTTGTGGCTGTAAGGAGACTATATGCCCCAGAATAAAATTAATTTTTTATTTCATTTAATTTCTTTTCATAAAATCATAATTTCATATCTTAAAAAGGTATTGATTGGTATTGGTTTTAAATTTTAGCAGTTCTTTGAGTAAAATGTTTTACCACAATTTTAGCAATTTGAAATAGGTTCCCAAATCTCAAATTTCCTAAATTTTTGGATTTTCAAATTATTGGAGGGATGATACCCTTCCCTACTCTCCTATGACCAACGTCCCTGAGGATAACTGACGTAGGGCGTCTAATGTCCTTTTTTTAAATTTTTTTTAAGAAAAATCTTTTAATCTGTTTTAAATATAATAGTTACTTGTAGGATTATTGTTAAAAATGAAATTCTATCTTATTTTATATATTATTTTATCGTTAATTTAATTACTTACATAATTGAAACGATACATACAAAAATACAACGATAAGTACAAAAGAAAATTATTATATATATATTTTATTATTTAATTATATAAGCTGAAAGCAGAGACGTTGTAACAATTCATTCAAAGGGGGAAAATTTAAAATTTTCACAAGACTATATTTTTTAGACAAACACAAGACAAATTTTCCTAACTATATTAAATATTTTAATCTTCTCTACTATATTATGAAATGTCGTGATTTTCTCCAACTCTGTTGGATTTTAACTTTTCACTCTCCTGTTACGGATGTTGACCACTAGACAACAATATTTTTTTTTCGATTCAAACTCAATATTGTATTAATAAAATCCTCTTAACTTAAAAGATATTTTTATTGGTTTTAATTTTAGTGACTCTTTGAATAAAATGTTTTACCACAATTTTCGCAGTTTGAATTAGTTTCTTAAGTCTGAAATTTCCAAACTGTTTGGGTTTTCAAATTATTGGAGTGGGCAACATTCCCTCTGCTCCTCTTATAGCTACGTAATAAAAGATAATGAAAGATGCAAAGTCGATAAGAGACGTCCAAACCTGTTAGTACAAGAGCCGAGGCGAAATTCTGTGTCCTATTTAAAAAATCTTTTTACATGCATTCATAAAAGAGCACATTCAGCATTCAATTTGCACTTGTGTACCAACTCGGAGGCGGGGGCGTATCAAAATGGTGACTGTAATTGTATTATTTGAAGATTATTTATTTCAAGCACACAAGAAACTGCATAATCCCTGGATGCTAAAAATCTTTGTCGGCAAAATTTGAAAGAGGGCGTCACCTCGGCAGACAAACTTCAAAATTCATGTTTATTTTTCTTTTAGATGCTAAAGAACGTCGCAGTTGCAGACAAAAGTCGAGTCCCTCGTGATCTCGAATATTTCCCTAATAAATTTGTTCAGTGATCATTACGAATAAACACTAAAACAATATGTATTTAATTTTCTTATTATTTTTGTCTGGAAAAAAAAATCATGTTCATTTCAACCAAAAAAGTATTTAATTTCGCGATCTATTTTATTAAATTTAGATTATTAAAACATCTTTAATTATAGCAATAATTATGTTGCGGTATGATAATTTGTTTTTAAATAAATCTTCTGGTGGTATAAGTAAATCATTAAATCATCAAATAAAGCAATTACATTTAATCCTAAAAGTTTGTCCAGCTTATTTTTAAATGATTCATGAAATTTTTACAAAAAACCGATTGAAAGTAAAAATTAATTGTTTGAATTGATCCTTACTATTGTGTAAATCTGCCATCTTAGAGGATGTTTCAGCAGGTTTCTTTATGTTGAACTATCGCTATCTCAGATCAAATTACAGAGCAAAAAACAAAATAAAATTACTACCTTGTCACTTATGTGCATTGTAAGCAATCCAAACTTCATGAGGTGGAAATGTGTTTTTGTGGCCTCTTATTTATTTATTTTTAATAGGAATACCACAGTTAGCTCTTTACAATTATTCTTAGTCTTCATCACATATCTTGAAATAATTTAAAATGATAATCATTGGTATTTTTAATATCCACAAATCTTATCATTAATAATAACTCATGTAATAAAATGTATTACATGTATAATAATGAAGGTATAATTCATGAAATTGACTCGAATATTTTCATAGTAGTTATATCTTAAACATAATAGGTTACATTCTCAAATATTAATAGATATTCCTAAGATAAGATTAAATTCCTAGAAAAAAATCAATTATATCTCGTGAACCGAAAATTGGAAACCAAACTAGGGCTATCCAGGGAAAAGAAGTTATATATTTTCGGATTTTTAAAAAAATATAAAACCCTTTTAGCTATTGGTTTTCAAGTTTAAAAAAAACAATGGTGATTGGGTTACAACATTTTTATTATGACACTGTTACTGCATAAAATGTCTTTTGTTTCTTAAGTATAAAACCGAAACCAAAGTAGAAACATTCGTAGAAAATGAAGTTTGGTGTTAGTAGATGGAAAAAGATGATTAACTGATTTCTTTAACTAGCGTATAACTCGTATTGCGATGCTAACAATTTTAATAAAGTAGGCTAATTTAAAAAATAAATAAATAATACACACACACACACACACACACTAAATATGAATATGAATTAAAAAAAAAATTGAAATCTTGAAAATTGCTTTATTGTTATTTTTGTATGTAAGCCGAAATGCTTCTCAAAATAAAATATCTGATGTGGGCAACACATGACTTCCTTGTACGCCTATAAAATTATAAATCCGTGGCTCAAAAAGTGATACTGAATTTGGTTACAAGTTTCCGAAGATTGCAGTAAAAACGACACTCGGCGTCCCGTCATCCATCTATTGACACACACACTTGTCACTGGAGGTCTCATTCCGTTCTTATATGTCGTTTTCCTTCAGTAGGTAACTAGTTTCCAAGATATTTCTTCATGTGCCATGACAACAATAAACCTGTCAATATCATTGGATAAAGCATTAGAAATGGACAGTTTCGACATTTTAAGCGGAAAACCCCACTTAACTAATATCTTATTCTCATGATGAAGACTTGTTGATCTCACAAATGGGGGGGAGGGGGGAGGGAAACTAGTATTTTAGACTCAATTTTAACACTTAAAACAAGTAATAAAAATGTTAAAGTGGATTGGAAACCAAATTGCGTTTGTAACCTTTATTACCGAAACATATGATTTCTCTTTTAATTTAAATATAATTTTTGATGTAAGGTTATTATGACCTTCAAGTAAAGTACCCTTTTCCGCTCACGAATCTTAACCAAAATCTAGTAAATACATTTATATCGATATAAAAGTCCTATTTACCAAATTTGAGAGGTTTTACATTATATTTTAATATATTTTTTGACAAAAGTCTAATATGACCTTCAAGTAAAGTACCACTTTCGGTTTTTCAATTTAGACCAAAATCTAGTATGTTATCTAAATCAATATATAAGTTATAAATACTAAATTTGAGAAGTTTTGCATAGTATTTTAGTATAATTTTTGATAAAAATCTATTATGACCTTTAAGTAAAGTACCACTTCCGGTGATCAAGCTGTGGCCAAAAAGGGAGGTTCACAACTAGATTTTACACCAATCCTAAATACAAAATTTCAACTTTCTAAGGCTAACGGTTTTTGAGTTATGCGAAATACGAACGAACGAACGTGCGTACAGACGCCACGACGAAACTAGTCAAAATGGATTCAGGGATGGTCAAAATGGATATTTCCGTTGAAATCTGAAAACCGAAAATTTTCGCGAATACAATACTTCCTTTACTTCATACAAGGAAGTAAAAATAATGTGATGAAATGCAAAATTTGTTTTCCAAAAACTCCGAAACCCATAGGCCTTAAATAAAAAAAAAAAAAAAAATCGGTATTAGTAAATAATATTTCATTAAAATAATTAAGGTTATCGTTTTATTACCCCTTCCTCCAAATTCCCCTTTGTCTACCACTATCCTAGCCCTATCAGTTCTTTTAGTTTGAGAAATGATTTGAACAAGGTTTCGGGAAGAAGTTTTTTAAATGTTTATGCAAAACGAAAAATAAATTTTCTGTTCTATATCGAACAAAGTAGACGACCAAAAATGGCATATTTTATTTACTTACTAAAACTGCAAGCGTTAATCACTGAGTTACTCCTATTATTGTAATATAATGAATATCCTTTCGACAGGATTTAGGTCCTTCAAAGGTCCTTATGCTAAAAATAGTCCATTTTAATACTGATGCAAGCTTCAATGGATCAAAGTGTTATTAAATAAAAACTGATAATGCTAATGAGTAGAGAGAGATCAGACTATACCAGGGGTGTCCAGCCCAAGGCACGCGTGCCACAATGTTTTTATTTTTAATTCTGCTAAAAATAAACATAAAAGTTCACTCCCTGGGATGTAATTTTTATTGTAGTAATAATATTATAAAATAATAGCAATTACCTGATTTCATAATGCTGAATTAAGGGAAACACTGTTATTAAAAAAAGCGTCTGCACTATATCTGTACTTCAAAGGTAAACTGTCGTAAGTCAATTTAGATGATATTGATTTATTATTGCTGGATATATTTTTCGAGTACATGCATCGTAGATAGGCTAAAAGGGAAATAAAACATGCAAAAATTCAAATATAAAGATTGAACACCATCCACAACAAGCAATACCGCGCGACATCTTCTTGTTCTTTTTGTTCTCCTACAAAACTGAAAATTCTACTCACGACAGTTCACCTCTGCCGTACAGATATAGAAATAATCTTTGTAAAGGTGGCAGGGTATAAGATAGAAGAGGGAAGAGGGGAAGAGGAGTGCAGTTGTGGCACGCCTCAATATGAGGAACCCTTGTTTGAGGCACGCGTTATAAAAAGGTTGGGTACCCCTGTACTAGACGCTAAAAAAATCTATTTTAATAGTCTTCAACTTCTTCCCGTCCAACCGAATTGACTAGAATTTAGGTGAGTGTGCTATAATAGAGAAGAAAGAAGGATTACGCTATTACCTTGCATTCTAAGCCCGTTTCACCTTATCCCTGAACCAGCAGAACGGTTCATCCCCATTATTTACAAATTAGTAGGGGCCAATGCCAGAATATGAATAATGCACAAAGTGGGACATTTTAATTTCAATGACCTTGGAATAACCTCGGGAAGTGTAAGGAATTTTGTATACATTGTTTATTGTTCATATAGTATGTAAAAGAAACTTAAGATAAACAGAGGATAAGAACAAAAAAATGCGCCAGAGAAAGCTAATTTTAATATCCTTCAATTGAATTAAATCTAATCCATTTGGGAATAAAATATTTTTTTTTTTGGACTTGGGGTATCCTAAAACGTAAAACTTGATATCTCGAAAAGTATTTTGACTAATTGCCATGCTTCCTGTTAATTAGGTTGTTGAGATAACATGCACATTACATGCCATTTTCATGACTTAGTTAAATTAATTATTTCATGACATCACTTGATAAGAAGTTATAACCTATAGCCGGTTCGTAACTAAATATTGTAGCTTCCTCTGCCATAACTTAGATCTGACCTAGGATAACATCCGTTTCTGCACCTTCCTCCTCCGAGCATATCGAAGTCGGTTTTGAACAAGCTTCTCTATAGCCATAATCGCCGTTTCTTCCAGGGTCGGCCTTACCTATTGTACAAAAGAGTTTTATATAATGAAGGAGGAGTCCGACATTTTATTCGCTAGCTATGAAAAGCACTAAAAACATCACGGCTGATTAGCAGAGCGGAAATGGTGGCGGAAGCTGCTCCATTGTGCTCACAGGAAGACCTCGGACGTTGCAGAGGATGCCAGTCCACCGCTGGCTGAATACTGATCCACAAGAGACAGTTAATCTTGTGCACGTGAGCAATCCTTTACAGTTGAACACCACCTTTCTTATTTCACACTTCATATATTTATTTGCACGAATTTGTTTCTTTTGAACATTTATCTAAACGACACGGGCTAAAAGGCGATAAATAATTACGATAAACAAATTTTTCTTATGGATGATTCCTAGTAATTAACTTGGGTGAGACAAAATATTAATGGGATGAATATGAGATTCAACACTCCGCATTTCAGTATAAAGACTCTATGAAAAATAGTTTCCTTTTTATACATATTATTATAATTTATTTTTTACTTCCTCGACTATCAAATGAATTTTCAGTAATGTTTTGTCTTAAAACTCGTTCTAAAACCTTTTTTTATTGTTATTTTCCAAAACTTCTGAACTGAATTTGATGAAGATTTCTCGGGTTCATTTAAAAAAAAAATAATAATAAGGATAGCAAAATAATAAAAAGTTTTTTGGATAAAAACAAATTACGGGGAAAAAGTACATACATTTGATATATATATTTTTTCTAAATACTTAATATTCTAATTCTACATTTGTGTCGCAATCCATTGTGTTTTTTTCAAAGACGTTTATATGCATTTGTTTAAATAAAAATTTGCTTGTATTATTTTATTTTAACAATCATAATAAAATTATTTATCACTGGAGTTAAGGAAATAATTAACTAACACGGACCATAGTTTTTATTTGATTCCTTTATTTTCTTATCGAGTGTAAATTATCTCTAAACTTTTTTATGTATTATATATTTAAGTAAGAAATAAACACTTTTCTTATTTTTTCGAAGGTTTTATGAAGGTATAATTACATGACTAAAATAAACAACTTAATAACTCCTGGAAGCGTAATTAATAGAAAACCTGCCAATTTCTAAATCTATGTTTTTCTTTTATTGTATTAATCATAAACTTGAAAGTTTATTTGTCCTTTTTATTTTTCCGTCATTTTTTATAAAATTGGCATATATTTCTATTTCGATGTAAGTAACATGTTTCATATCTTTTTATACATATTTAGCTTTTATATATAAATATAATAGACATTCGAAGAAAGTACATGATACTTTAAAAGTGAGCTAGTAAATGCAATTTTTTATTTTTTGTTTAGAGCAATCTAAATTTTTTCCTTATTTTAATTGATTCTTTAATTTAGATTAAAATAATCAAAATATTATTGTTACTTCCTTACTATCCTGTACTTTATCTGGTAAAGTACAGGATAGTAAGGAAGTAACAATAATATTTTGATTATTTAAATAACGTTTACCTCAATAATCGACCCATCTAGTTTCACTTAACTGTAAAAACCTCAGAGTCACATTCGATCAGAACCTCTTCTGGAATAACCATATTTCCCAGATCACAAGAAAATCCACTAAATAATTCTTAAGATTTCGTGATTCGATTCCACAAAATACCCGGTTACTCCTAGTATTCTCTCCTGTTCTTAACCACTTCGACTACGGTTGTTTGGTATATGAAAGGCTCTTTGCAGGGCTTGAGATGAGATTGATTGGACTTAGGAATTGCTTCATAACATTTAGTTTTGAGTTTCCCAGGTGCTCTTGTGTCTCTTGTTGGTATACCAAGCTTAAGTAAGCTTTTTCCGGCGGCAATATCTCCTTGGCGTCTTCCTTTTCCATGACCTTAGAATCAAAAAAACCTCCCTACACCCACTCTACAATTACCGAGAATCGGAAAATTCTCTTCAAGTTTCTATTGATTATAATTTTGAATTAAATGCATTGAAAAATGTCGAGTGTATATACTTAGTATAATTTTCCATTGACAAAATAGATTTTTACCTCCATCATATGGATTTACATCTCTGCTTAGATTTATTTTTTATTTTGTTTCTTTCTTGTCGAATCCTAAAATGATCAGCAATAGAATTTATAAAAAATAAATTGTATGATTTAAATAATTAACTACAAATATAATATTATATAATAAATATTTTAATAAAACATAATTATGAAATTTTGTATGTCTTTCTTGGTTTTTAATCTACAGTTGATCTATTTTCAAAAATATTTGATAGTTAGTGGTCAACTTTGGTTCAATCAATGAATAATGATTTGCTAAAAATTTATATATAATTCTTTAGGATCCACCTTCTTTGCAAAATAAAGCTTGATTTACAGGGAATGGCATAGCACTATAAAATTAGACATATCAAATTCGGTTTAAAAGTATGTGACTTATAAACACCATTTTTTTTTTTTACATAAATAATAGATCAGACAAAATTCATGTCTCTTACTTTCCAGATGTTACCTAATTAATGAGCAGACCTTAAAAAAATAAATAAATTGTAACTACTTGTAAACGATTGCATACTGATCTTACTCGTAATTTTAAAATGAATGATATATCAATAGGTTTTATTACGGTTACAAGAAAGTGGGGCTATGTTGTGTTAACAATCAACGCAAGATTGATACAATTGAAATTTTTTCGCATTGAAAGGTAATAAAACAACATGCTGGCAAATAATAATTTAGAGCAAAGGAAATGCAATCGTATTGTGGTTTTTTGCAAGGAAGTGCAAGCGTGTGTTTTTTTATGCTAACGTATTTCTTTTCCGTATTTTATATCAATTGTTTTTTTAACGAATATAAAAGAGCAAGATAAAAGGGTGGACAATAAATTCTTGTTATTATTATTATATTTGAGGGATGGGCAATCATTTAGATTTTTTGTGAGTATTCCACAGGTTACTTGGTGGACCCAAAGAAATTTTTGTTCTTGATGAAGCAACTCACATCCTTGTAATTGGTCCTAACAATTGCTTTAGGTCTAAGAGTTGCAGTCAGCCATCGAGTTTCCTCTCTCCTTATGATGGCAGATCGACTGCCAAATTACTCCAAACCGATTTAAATTTTTAAGTGCTAGGATAGCATGTATTCGATAGAATTGAGGAAGTCGTGATGGGTAATTTTGCTTTGGAAAAGGAGTTTGACAAGGGCGTTTAAGGAAAGTTTCTAGGATGCTGAGTTGCAGTAGGAGGAGATTGCTGTAAAGAAAAAAGCTTCTTTCATATGGAATAATATTATTCCCTACATATATATTGGATTTATTATACTACAACTATGTTAACAGAAGCCAGCTATGGGCTGCGCTGCCAGTAGGCGGGCCACCTGTAGGAAGGACCTCAAGCTGCCTGGAGCAAACTTAACCTTCTCGCAGAGTCAGCTTGCTTCCCTCAACACCTACCTCGCAGGCTTCATTGACAACTCTGACAGTGAGTATAATATTAATTACTGAAACATATACAGATATTATTATTATTTTTTTTGTGCTAATACACATCATGATGTTGGGCCGCGTGATGTGTTCTTCTTACAAGCATTTATTATTTGCGTTACAACAGATAGCCTATATGAGTCACCCAACCTCATGTTGCAACGGTTTCCATGACGCAGCCTAGAGAAACGCTAGCTCCATAACCGTTCCAATTGGTGCCAATTCGGCAGTCTTTTGCACCAACTCACTGGGGTTCAAGGACAATGATAGAGCGGTCTAGACACACGGATTATAGTTGTTCAGAGCAGCAGCACACAGCAGGCGCACGAGGATCTGTATTTGTTTTCTGAAGCAGGCCATTCATGGATCGAAACGTCTGGCGGTTAAAAACCATCTGATTCCCCATTAAGGTACAAGAAGTATGGCCATCCAACGCCCGATCCTTCGGCGGCAAGATTGGCCTCCCATACCCAGAGGATGTAGAGTAGCTTAGTTTTCCGTTGTAAGTGGTCACCCATTTGGGGCGTTTACCCATCAAACCTGAGAAATGATCTACTAAGAAGATATGATATAATGATAGTTAATTTGTATGATCTATTCCGTAATTCTATGTTTAATATCGTTGAAAATAAGTTATAAGCCTCTATCACATAAAGTTAGGTGATCAAACGCAGTAAAATTTTCTTACAGGTTATATTAGAGAGCCTGGTCTCGAAAGAAGCCTGGTCATCATTGAACGACTCATTCAGCGGCTGATATGCGGGGTTGGAGTTTTGGACAGCCGCTTCGCTTCCAAATTTCTTGTCAACTTCGATCCGCACAAACTCGGCAAGAAGGTGAGTTAGTCGAGGTTTTTATTGTTATTTGCAATGATTTAATCCAATTGTCACCAATCTAAGTTAAAAATAATCTGCCAAGTAGGTCAGTATAGCTTATTAACCATTTTTATGGGCTACATAAGAAAAAACAAATGAGTAAAAAAAAAAATGAGCAATACTCGACCTCTACAAAAACTGTTTAATTTTAATACCGATGATAAGAACTCAAAACTAGAAAGACCTTGACATTTTCTAAGTATAAATTTGAACGTAGCCCAACTGCTTGTCATGGAGAATACGTTTGCGCATGCCCAAGCGAAAATATTGAATGGAATTTGATAATATTGATACTGGATCGTTCATATACCAATCTGTCCAATCCTTAAAAATTTCATCAAAATCGGTAGTAGGAGTTATGCCCGTTGCACGGATTTGACAGACATACACGATGCCAAATTCGTTCCTTAATGTCTAAAACGTAAAACGGGAGTGGAAATTTTCAATTATAGATGAATTTGTGTTGGAGTTGTTTTATTCCTATGATAATTTTGCTTTCAAATTCTATTGTAACAATAACTAATGCGGTACTCTAAAAAAAATATATCTGATGTGGATACCCCATAACTTCCTTTAACGCATATTAACCTTTAAATCGGTGGCTCAAAAAGTTCCTCTGAATTTGGTTACTAATTTCCGAAGAAAGCAGTATCTCAAAACGACACTCGGCGTTGCGACGTCTATCTATTGACACATACAGAGACACACATTAGCTCTTGTTTCTGGAGGCCTTATTCCGTTATTATAAGTTTATTATGAACTTAAAGAAAAGTACCCCTTTTTCTCTTCAATTTTAATCAAAACCTATTATATTATTTAAGCAATTATTATTGATATAAAAGTGTAATTAACCAAATTTGAGATGCTTTACATTTTATTTTAATATAATTTTTGATGACAATCAATAATGACCTTTAAGTATAGTACCACTTCCGGTAATCATGCATTGACCAAAAAGGGAGGTCCACAACTATATTTTACAGCAATCCAAAATACAAAATTTTAACTTTCTACGGCTAACAATTTTTGAGTTATGCGCGATACGTACGTACGTACAGACGTCAAGACGAAATTAGTCAAAATGGATATTTCCGTTGAAATCGGAAAGCAGAAAATTTTCGCGATTACAATTTTTTACTGCGTACAAGGAAGTAAAAAACAGTTGATTTTCCTTCTTATACACCTAATTATCATTCCACATTAGAATAATTAAAATTTAGCATTATAAAAAGTTTTAATTCATTATTAGTATTTTTTTTAAATATCATAAATTTATTGAACATTGCTTCCTTAACTTTTTCCTGATGACTCTTCTTGTTTTCCAACGTGAAAAAGTTAAGGGAAGAAATTTATAATATTTTATGTTAATATTTTACATCCATTTTAATTACTCAGTTAAAAAAAAATCTTGTTTCTTTTTGATGGACTACCAGGACCCGAGAAGAAATATATCTAAGGTAAGAAGTTATAACTAACCGATGGCTATTTATATAAGTTTAGAGGTTTGTTTAGTTTATGGTGCCTAAACACGAAATGCTCCCACTCAAAGCCTGGTTACCTTCTAGAGAATTGAGTAATTCTGTTTATGAGGATCGTGCTTCCAACTTTATTGAAGCTGTTTGTGCAAAGTGTGCCAATCGACCCTTTTAGACAAAACATATCTAAGGCGTTTTCACCATGCCGAAATAAATTCGTAAAAGAAAAAAGAAAATAATTTATTTTTTACATAAGAAAGAATATATAAAAAGGATCATTCAGAAGAATGATGAAATCTAATTATTAACAATGTTTGTATTTATTTGTCTTCATTGTTCTCATAAATGACAGATCACTTCAGTACCACTTACTGCAATGAACTAGTTCATTTTCATGACTCACTGGAATAAACAAGTTCTTTGGCCCAAATCTCAGCATAAAGTTGTTACCAAGGGTGAATATTTTTTATGACTAGGATTATTAACCCTTTAACGGGCAGAATTTTAATTTTGGTGGTGGGTTTTTTTCAACCGAAATTTTGTCTTTAATGAGGCCTAAATAAATGGGAAAAGATAAGAAAATAATTTATTTGATGTTATTGTAGATTTTAGACATGCGTAACCTGGAGGTCACGTTGCCCAGCAAAAAGGTCTGTTCCCTAAAGGTAACGTTGCCCTTTTACGGGATGGAAATAAAAAAAAAATAGGTACTAATAAACGTATCACAACGTTTTTATTTATTAAAAATTTAGTGACTGCTGGGAAAATAAACTAGTCATAGCTCGTGAAATCCCTGAAAATGACTTAATGTTACATAAAAAACTAGTCACAGCTAATAAAAAAAGTAATAAAATAAAATATATTTTATTATAAACAGATTCTAAGAAGCCTAAGAATTTAATTCTTAGGCTTCTTGGAATCTGTTTTTCTGACATCAATATCGTTAATGAAAGTCAGAAAAACAGATTCTCTCAGTCTTGCGACACAGCTGAACTTTATATTTATTACACTGCCAATTGGTACGGCCCTCTCCACACTTTCTGCATTTTCCTTTCATTGTCACTACAGTAAAATGGGCAACCATATCGAACCTGATAGAGACGGGGATAGTGTGGGTTGGCTCTTGCTTCCTTTTACCTTCCTCCCGTTTTTCGGTGGAGTCGTCGTCCCAGTGTCTTTGGAAGCCTTATATAGCCTGTTACTTCATAAATCATCAGCAGTTCTGCCTCTTGGCCTTCTGTTATAATGATGAAGCTGCTGGGCTAGAAGAAGTCTGAAATCTTTCAGAGACATCATCTTCTTTCAACAAGACGAATCACCTTGCAGGTCTTGCTGAGCCGTGACATCTCGGCGATATTATAGCACTGAATTGTTGATAGCTGCGTCCAATAGTTCTTCCAGATTTACAAGTACCACTCTTCTTTTAAGCCCGATAAAATGATACAAGTTGCCCCGAGAGATCCACTCCGCCCATGCATTCATTGTATTGTGCTATGATATCAGGTCTTGCTACTGGAATGTGCTTCTTTTCTTATCAAAATTTCCGGTCAATAGGACAGATATTGTGGCCTTAAGCGTGGAAAAAAAAAAGTAACAGCTAAATGCAGATCAATTACAGCCTCACTGGATGCGACAATAATGTAATTGAACCACAATACTGTTATAAACTGGTATATATTGGTTCTGTCTCGGGCCGAATAAACCATAAATACCTATCACAATGGACATCAAATCCATAATGAATCATGTGCCCTGGAGGTAACGTTGCCTGCTTTTCGAAGGATTTCTGTGGAAAAGGGATCTTGAAAAAAGTATGGGCAAACGGGCAACATGACATCTAGGGCACTGAACTAAAATCAAGCACTATGTTCTATATATCAAATAATCAGTCGAAATGAAACCATAAATCGAATGTTTAGAACCTAATAAACGCGAGGAAAAAATCGAACACTGAAAAATAGCGTTATAATTAACTAAAATGAATCAAAGAACTTGCTGATATCAGGCCGTTCTGGTGCCAGCGCAAAAACGACGTTACCTTCCCCAAATATTCCTATATTTTTCCGTTCAAACTCATGTTAAGGTGATAATCACTCAGTAGGAAGGAAGTTGAAGGGTACTGGAGGAATATGTGACATAATTTTTTTTTTGTCGAGATTTTTTTCTTTGTCAAGATTTTTCCTAAAACAGTGTGACTTAGAGGTAACGTTGCCAGTTAAAGGATTAAGCCTAGTGAGCTGAAATTTTTTGACAACTCACTGGCATCTTCATTATTTTGCTGTATTTATTCCTTCTAATGAGCATTACCTACACCTGACCTGTCATTTGGTTCTACTTCAATAATTACCCAACCTATCAAAAAAATGGCTTGCTGAATCAAATTTTGGTCACTCTAAAGATTGTTAAGATTAACCTATCTATCTATATTCTCTAGGTGAAAATCTGACAAAATCAAATCTTAGAAATGTGCTATACAAAATGACTTTTGCACTTCATCAAAGGAATATTTATACTTACTAGATTTCAGGGTACTTGTATGTTTTGCCGTCCGTTGACATCAGCGCTCAGGTGTCACTTACCTCAACTATTTCCACCATGTCAGGTTATGATGCCTATAATGAATTTCAAAGGCATTGCCTTTCATTATGATAAATGAATTTCAAATAGGCATTGCCTTTCATTATGATAAATGAATTTCAAATAGACATTGCCTTTCATTGTGATAAAACAGATTTTTAGGAAATGAAATAAAACAGAATCGTGTGAAGAAAAAATAAAAGATTTATTATAAACAATATTCATTAAAAAGAACAATATCTTCCAATATAGCATCAAAAGGGTGTCGTCCCTCTAACTTTGTTCTCCACATGAACTCCGCCAAGTAAGAGTCTAGATATTGTCTATTAGTGCCTCTTCTTCTCTTGTTTCCCCACTTCACTGATCCCCATAACCTTTCTATTCTTTGGGTGTTAGCCAGAGTTGTGGGATCGACGAAGTTCAATTTGTGATT
This sequence comes from Rhaphigaster nebulosa, assembly GCA_948150685.1. Taxonomy (NCBI): domain Eukaryota; kingdom Metazoa; phylum Arthropoda; class Insecta; order Hemiptera; family Pentatomidae; genus Rhaphigaster; species Rhaphigaster nebulosa. The sequence continues at coordinate 133,307,022 of OX411308.1, read as the reverse complement.
AACTATTAAATGGGCATAGCCTTCATTCTCCAGGTTTTTATATGCTTTCCACGAGTCAGATACGATTATTGAACCCGATAGAATGTGTTTAATAATCAATGTTAATAATGTTTTTGCAGACCTATCAGGAACTTTAACTATGAAACACTGGTTTGTTTCTCTACATATTCCTCCAAATATCCACTGCTGAGGCAATATCCGTCCTGTGTTGTTTTTTCTTCTAGTATATAGGACTTTCATCAATTTCTACAAACATCCCTGGGCTGTTGATGGACTTCTCTCTAATTTAAAAACGCACACTTCTCTCATATAATTGGAATAATCAATTACTGTACACTGAGACATGTTGAGCTGTTCGTCACAGAACTTTATGGAAGTCAGTTCCGCCGACCAGCAATATATGAAATGCACTATAGTCTCCAAAGGTAAAGTACTTTTCCTTAACCACATAGTCACTCGAACACCCAGGCTCTTGTTGCATCCTTTAGCATGGCATTTCCATCTAATTTCTGTCCCCACTTGAAGTTTCATATTATGCCTGTTTGTACAACATATTTTCTTAGGAATGACATTCCGCTCCTGAAAAAAAAGGAGAGCTGATTTTTCATCAGTGACCATGCGAAAAATCTTCTTCAAATTCCAAGTCATATTGAAATTTAACAAAATCAACAATCAATTTAACAATACTATAACTCATAACAATACACTTAGGAAAGGTTACGGTAACAGTATGAGATTAGTTAAGAAAAGTGACACCTGAGCGCTGGTGTCAACGGACGGTAAAACATAAAGTACCGAATTTTCTGTAAAAGTAATGTTTTTACCTTTAGTAACAATAATAAATATATGCACTAATATTAATGCAGACCCAACAAAATTCAATCTTTTAACAATGCCTTTTTTTAATCTTACAGGCAAAATTTAATCAATGGTCAACACACCGCTTCTTATTGTAGAATAAAGGTACAACTCAAAATTAGAAATTGTTAGAAAATATTATTTAAAGTTTTTTTTTCTACACTTTTGAATACCTTATCATTAAAACACACTGAACATTTGTGATACGTGTTCATAGGGTACGATTGATCAGTGTGTTCAAAAGGCAAGAAAAAAAAAACTTTAAATATGATTTTCCAACAATTTCAAAATTTGAGTTGTACCTTTATTCTAAGATAGGTATAATATTATGTTTTTGATTACCTGGAAACTGAATGGTAATATATTTCTTAAACTTTTTATCCTAAACACAACCAGAACGAAAAAATGGTTTTATCTCCTGTTTTTATTTATATTTTATGGTTAAATATCCTGTTTATTCTTCAGCCAGGGACCAGCTTGAGCTATTTAGTGCGCCTTGATGAGCTCTCCTCTCCCCAGCTATATCCCGAGGATGAGGGAACCACTTGCCACCTTGTGGAACCTGAGGGTGGACCGCAAGGATTTGGTAGGCTGAGGCTGTCAGGACCTGGTGCTGAACGGTGGGCAGAATTCATAGGCAGTCATGGCTATCTCAGAAGGTTTGTTTCATGTATGATTCATTGCAATGGTAGTATACCTGCACCCTGGGGGGTCCCTCTGTCATAAAAAAATTAAATAAATGATTTATACATTGCAGAAAAATTTATAGCTAATATTGAAGATTGCCCGCAAGGCTCTGCTTCATATGCGTAATTTAAATAATAGAATTATAAAATCCTAATTTAAAATGCTTAAATGGTATAAAATGCTGTTGATTTGCATCAAAAGTTTTACTAATCTCCAACAACCCAAACGACCCCGCAATATTGATTCGACCATGGTCCTGCAAGGTCTAGATCCATCACTGATCATGTGTACAAAATTAAACTATAATTTTCATCTACAACCTGTGCACTATTTTTTTTTTCATATTGGTTTTTTGTGTACTATAGTATATAAATTATTTCTATACATTAATTTTTATCAAACTCTGTACCTAATTTATATTTTATTTACTTCTGAAGTCATTATTTATTTTTTCTGAGTTACATCCACAGATTAATTAGAGCAATAATATTGAAAGTAGAAATCTACAACAAGTTTGAGTTTGATTTGATATTAAAAAAAGAAAAAAGAATACATTTGAGAAATTTTAAAAGTCAAATATGTAGTATGGTTACAGTTTTCTGAGTAGATTCTGGACAAAAACTACCAAGAAAATTATTCCATTGATTGTAAGCAAATTACTTGGGACTATAGTAAATCTAGCAGAACTGATTTAAATCTTTAAATAAAGTGAATGACAATAGTATTACGGAAATACTATTTCCTACCCCACAGATTGTTCTTAACTCATTAAAATTATATTGTAAGCCATCAAGTAAATTAGCAATAAAAGCATTGGTTAATGAGTTAATCTTCTTCAAAATGAGTAGTGTTTTATTAACTGCATCCTCTAAAGAAAAAGTCATTTTAGCTCCTAAAATATCTATTATTCCAATTTAAAAATACTTCAAATTCCTGCACAGTTAACCTTTGCTATGGAAATAAAAATGGAACTATGTGGAGGTTCAATTGAGCTTTAAATTCTCTAAAGTATCAAGTCGAATAATCTCATTGTCTTAGTTCCAAAAAGGAAACTGATGTAGTTTTTAAAACTTTTGTAATGTAAATATTTATTAATACTTTATTTTAATACCAATTGGTTATTTTAATGTTGCTAACTTTTTTTTTTTAATTTCTTGATTGTAAAAGTTCTTTGTTCTTAGTTGTTAATTCCAAATGTTTGCAATTTCTAAATTCTTACGTTTACAATCTTTCTCTCCATTTATATATGTGTATATAAGCCAAAGCCACAGTTGCCTGACTCATTTGATGGGCTGGTGATATTGAGACACAAATCTTTATTTGCCTACATTTCAACTCACATTGCCTCTTCATTAAGGCAAAAAAGACACTAAGAAGAAAAATACAATATATGGCTCAATGTCCAGACAACGTGATAGTTAGTCATGAGGGTCAGTGATGGGAAAGGTGGAAATGGTTGAATTGTTAATGATTGAGCTGTGGTGCTGTGATTGATGGCTGGAGGGTTCCTATCTAGATGTTGGTCGCTCCCTTGTTTCGAAAGTTATACTGCATATAATAATTGACCGTGGAGTTTGGTTCAAAGAGATGATGGGAAAACGTCATTACTTAAGTGTTGTTTTGATAATCATGATGTTAATTAAATGTTTAATTTTAATTAATGGATATATAATATAATATATTGTAATATACACAATTTTTCATATTATAGGTACGTTGTAAATAATTGTTTTTAGATATCTTAAATTAGATTTAATATTTGGAAATAGGGATTCTCAGGAATATAATACAACATTTATTTGTCCTGACTGCAATCATCATAAATTATAATGAGGGGTGTGTTTGTTATCATAAATGGAACCAAAATAGACGCTTGGCATTTTAAAACATGGCGGCTCTATTTTGACTTCAACAGAACCTCTGCCATAATGATCAAGTGGGTGAAGATGATCAATTTGTTAATACTTCGACAATAAACCTGATCTAAGAAAATCAAAAAGAAGTAGAAGAGATTTTCATCAAATGAGAACTTCAGAAAATCATAAATGGTCCATTTGTATTAGATAATCAAAATGGCAGTTCGCCATTTTGAAATCGAGAGAGGGTAACGGACAACAAAGGAAAAGAGCAGCATTCGTGTTAGGACCAGGGATCGGCGTAGACGTCTTAAGAGCTCCCGTGAAACTTCATCCACCAGATCCACATTATTTGGTAACACACATTCATTTATATCCCATAGACCACGACCGTCGTTCTTCAAAGACCTGATATCGTTTTTAAAGTGTTAAGTGTTAAATTTAAGATATATTGACGCTTCACGTTATTCGTATGTTTGTAATAGTTATAGTTCTGTGTGTCTGTGTCTGATTGTCTAGTAACCCACCCTGAGAAATAGAGTCAAACTTATATAAAACAAATAAATATATAAAAAAGGGAAAATAAGTTTAATTTATTTATTTCCCCAAAAACGGAACGTTACAATATGTATATAATTAATGTAATTTTAATAAAATGTATTAAATTGTTTTGTTGAGTGACCTGATAAAAACTGGAGTGAGTGGGTCTCGGGCCAAACGTGGGGATTGGGCCACCACGTAATGTGGTAATATGGCTAAGCTATCCTTACGTCTCTATGCCTGCAAATAAATAATGACTGTTAAATTACTATACATAGTTTAATAATTGTAATGAATTAATAATTTTTTCATTAGTTATTATTTTCAGAGATAGGGTACAAGAAAGATTTGTCGAACTTCTGGCTCAGTCAGCTGCCAAGAGTGGACTTGCTAGCTCTCCCAGTGAACTGGATGACAGTCGTGTCTGTGCTGCACCTGGTAAAATAGTTGATGCCTCTCATCTCCATTATATATTACAGTTATCACCTGGAAGACAAATTTTCTATGGTACTGGTAAGATTCCTCTCCTTATTCAGTTGAATATCCTTATTGCTATGGATTTAAATAATAATCGAATATAATACCAATGGATAGTTATTAATATCATGCAAAGTTTTGTGTAGGCAATACAATGAATTTTTCAAGGCAAGAAATTAAATATGAAAAATAATTTTATTGTTAGTTATTTAAAAAATTAGTAAGTTTCATTTTTTTGGAACACACTGCATAGTTTTATGTTTATTCTTACCACTTCTTTTATCTTAAGGCCTTTGAGAAAGTGTAAAATGGCTGTAGTCCAACATATTGAAGTAATTTTTCCAAAGGTTTCTTTTATCTTCCAATCTTCTACCAACTGTTTTAACTTTGCCTTCTTTAACTGAACCTAATATCTTTTATATACTAGACATTTATTTCAATATTGCTAATGAAGATTCTAATGCCGAAATAATAAAATAATCTATATGAAAAATATTTATTTTTTCGGGACATTTCAAAAATATTTAAGGATTAAGGAGTATGCTGGTTAATAAAATACCAGATAACAGAGAATTCACTTAAATATATATATTTACTTATTGGAGAATCTATACTTTGTATGATCTGATCTAAAGAAACCGAAAACCAAAATTAAGGTTGGAGGGAGTTATTGTTGACCGTATATTTATATTTAAAGGGAGAAGTTGGTCGGGGGGTGCGGTCAAAGAATTACACTACCATAAGCGAACTTATATATTTGTGCCAACGTTTCGGCCTAAGTTTTAGGCCATCTTCAGGGCTAAAAGGAAAACAAAATAACAACAATGAAAAAAGAGACAGAGGCAGTACCAGTAACAGTAAAAATGATAAAAAACAGAAAATACAAGTAAGATAAAAAAGTATGAAGTATAAAAAGAAAAATATATAAGTTCGCTTATAAAAATAATTAATTAAATCTCTTAATCAAACCGTTTTGGACTTCCGTGGTTTCACAATTTTGCCAAAGATATGATTTTATAATTATCAGAAAAGTTCAAAACAGAACAGTTTCTCTGCTTTCTTAGTCATACAAAGTTCCCTTTATTATTACACAATTTTTATCAAAATACCTTAATTCATAGTTTAGAAAAATTAAAGGACTATAAAATTAAAAATTAAATAATTAATAGCTAATTAAAAAAATAAAAATTCTTTAAATTAGATTTAAATGGAATTGTTCGTTATAATGACACGCGGTAAATTCGGATGAATATTAAATATCAATTAATAATGAGATGAGGAAAATCGCATTATTCCTTATTATGGTTTTATTCAAAACTCATCCATATCACAACTAATGTTTCGGGTTCTTGACCTACCTTCTGGATTATATTTAATATTTCAATTCAACCCCCGACCAACTTCTCCCTTTAAAAATCAAAATTAAGGTTGTTAGGAATCACATATGATGACCATACACCTCTATATGTCACATAGCATCTAGCCGATGGATTGGGTAAGCCTTGTGGCTGTCCTTTCTTCAATATAGGAGAAGAAAAAAAAGTAGAAAATTTAAGAGGACCTGGATGCGGATCTCATAAATAAATAAAACTGTCTCTTGAAGAGAGGAGGTAGATACCATTAGGTACAGCTTTCATATTCCTGATATGCCACCATTATTTTTATGTTGTTGGTTCAGATAATTATACAGCATATAATGGTAAATGTAAAAATAAATATGGAAAAATTTAATTATGTTCACCTTAAATGTTATTTTTTCAATATTTTCAAGTCAAATTCTTAGTAATGCTGATCAGTATAATTATACATTTCTTGTTTAGAAGACTACAAATACTAAGACAGTATATAATCAGTTTTAATTCATATTCAATTGTTTTTTTTTCTTTTATATAGGAGAGAGCCAAAAGAAATTTCCAGATCCAAGAGAGTTCAGAATAGCCATTGTTGAGGGATGTTCTTGTGTGCGGTTAAGGGTAGACATGGCATATGCTGGAAATGTAGGAGTAGAAACTGACATAGAGGTATTTTTTGTACTGATTAAATTAGTTTAGGTTAATCTAGGTGGAGATCAATTATTACACTTGCTTTTTAGTGTTTTATTCTTTTTTCTAAGGAAAAAACAGATGTTTTCCTCAACTGATAGTACAAAGTGTCTGTGCTTTCGAATATATTAATATGTTTGGGTTCTCTAGTTAGTTAATTTTTTTTTTAATTGTAAAAATAACTCAATTCTAATTATTAAATAAATTTAAAAATAATATTTCATTGACCCAACCACTAATATTATCATTTTCTTGACTCAAAGTAAAGAATCCAGAGTTATTTTATAGTAAATTCTAGTTCTATTCTTACTGTTTTATGTAACAGCAAATTTTTGTTTGTTCAGGTTACCCTTGTTTTGGGGATTGGTTTTTCCTCTTGGCCAAGTAGTGCTCAGTTTCCAGCCAGGGTCAGTCTTTGTCACAGCGAATGTCTTCTTTATCATCAAGCGGCTTCTACAGTAATTCTTTTTTTTCTTTAATCTGAATCCTTAATTATTAAAATTCATTACTTTTTTAATTTTTTATTCTACTGGTAAACTTTTTTTTTGTTTGGTGTTTAACATCTTTAGTGCCTACTGGTAAACTAGAAAAATAGGTAACTTATCAGCCATACGCTTTACATGGTTGTAGAAGCCATCTTCACCTTTATTTGGTGGTTACGGTATTTGCCTGAATATCGGTAGGGTTTTTTTCTGAAGACAAATTTGAGTTTGACCAAACTTGGAGCTTTTAAGTGTCTTCATGGTTCATTTTCGTTTCTACTTTCTTGATGGGAGAATTAATACAGTTTATATTAATAATAAGTAATAACTTGTTCACTTATTATCACACATTGTGGAGAGAGGAAAAGCAATACATTTTTTTTTTCAAAACGGGATCAGGATCGTATATATGTTCAAGGCAACTGGTATGCATGAACTGAGAATTGAGAACGAAAACAAAGGTTAAATAAAACCAAAACAAAATAATAGCTGACATAAAGGATCCTTAGAATTCAGATTTGAGAATACTAACCTAATTAGGTAAGTTTAAGGAAAATTAAAAGTTAGAAAGAAAATAATCAAATAGCTATGTGGAATTACTAACAGGAAATATTTAACCAACTTTAATTGAAACTCGGAAACCAACCAATAGAAAAAAAAACAGGCTAGTTTAGTGCTTCAGTGCTTTATTTTACTTTTGATTTAAACTATTCCACTATTTGAAAAATTATTAAATTAAAAAGCATTGTCTGACGGAAATGGACAAATTAAAAAAAAAAAAATTCATTCAACTGCTAATAAGCCATTTTCTTTAAAAGTTTGAAAACTTCAAACTTTGAAATGAATCCCGAAATATTAAAACACATGGGACCCAAAGGAAGGAAGATTATGCTGCACCTGCTGAACATGGTGTGGAAGCAAAAGAAAATTCCGAAGAATTTGGAAGTAGTTGTGATTGTCCCGATTTTCAACTTAGGAGACAACAAACACTCTAATAATTACCGATGTATATATCTATTAAGTGCCTCTTGTAAGGTTTATTCTAAGATACTAGATAAGCGAATAAGGAGAAGGGTCAATGGATTACTCGAAGAACAATAGTATGGCTTTTAGGAAAATAGGAACACACAAGATCTTATTTTTACTATAAGGTAGGTCTTTGAATAAGTCATAGAGAAACAAAAGGAATTATCAATATGTTTTGTTGGCCTATCAAAAGCCTTCGACCAAATTAAAAAGAAAAGTATCGTAGAGAGAGTAAGAAAAAAAAGAAATAGAAGAAGGATATATCTTGGATGTGGAAATTCTCTATTAGAGAATAAAATATTTAGTGAGATTTGCTAACACCTCATGAGAATTCAAAATCACCATAGGAATTTGACAGGACTACAACCTTAGCCCCCTATGGTTTATCTTAGTTCTGGATTCTGCCAATAGGAAGGTCAAGGAGAAAATTAAGAAGTTTCACCTAGTATATGCCAACCTGAGAACGGTAAGTATCTCATTACTTGCGTTTGCCTATAACATCATTATTTTTGCAGAAGATGATAGAAATTTCCAGTTCGATCCCAACAGATAAAGTTTCAAATACCTAGGAACACACCTACACAAAAACGGTATGGTAGATCAGATATGGGCATAACTGAAACAATCACGTCTGCAGGAAAGATGTTAAAAGAGGCTTCCTTAACAGGAAATAGGTAGTAAAGAAGACAAAAGTAGGAGTATTGAAAACTACATTTCTTCCCATTCTGACTAACCCTTCCAAATCATTGACTTTGAAGAAGAGGAATCAAGCATCTAAACATCTGATATGCGATTCGTCCAAAATATTGAAGAGAATACAAGAAGAGACAGTCTTTAATGTCACTATTAGGCCGAGCCTTGATGTCAAACCAGTCAAGTCAGGTCAATCAGGCTAAGGTTGGTGAAAAATGAGAAAAAGACCTATGACTACTGGTACTGGAATTGGTGGGGGGAACTAGTCCGGCAAGTACGCCTTAAGGTCTTTTTTGCCAACCTTTACGTCATCGCTGAGTAATAACCAGAATGGAAGTTCAAGATTCATTTTGCAGGATCGCCGTGAAGTAAATATTAACTGGCCCAGGTAGAACCCTCACCCCAATGTACTCGGCCGTCATGTCTTCGACTCTTCGACCTAGGACTAAGCGGAAGGTCAAGGTGAAAAGAGACTTTCAGAAGAGTGGACTGGAACAGAATAGGAGAGGCCAACTGGTGGAGGACTGGCAAGGATAGAAAAGGCTGTTAAGACTTTCTCCTCACACTCATAAAGCGGTAGAGAGGATAGGTTATGATGATGACAAAAGCTTCATCATAATATTTTAAAGATATTATGATGCTATTTATCCATTTAGTACCTAATTTTATCTATTAGTATATAATTTAATCTATATTTATTTTTGAGATATATATATATATATATATATATATATTAAATTTAAGAAATTGATTTCTTACTAGTAGTTTAATTTTTTTCCCTGAAAATTATTTTAAAAATGGGGGGTCGACCTATAACCGAGCAAATATGGTATTTTTAAAACAGACCATTTTTATAATTTACAGCTTGATTTGAATTGATGGTATTTAAAAGATCCGTCCAGCATATGTATCTGATTTGAGAAATTCAATCTCATATTAATTCAGTGATCCGTTACTCCTACAAACTAAAGCTGATGATTGTGTTTTGAAATTGATTTAGCCAAATATTAAGACTTATAAATGGTGTTCTCTCATAAATAGATATTTATTTTTGTCATAATATTCTATTATGAATACTTATTGTAGGGTTTTTATGCTGTACCTGCCCCACCTCACCCTACTTTACGTTGTGAGGACCGAGGTACTGCATGGCAGTTAAGGGCACCTGCTGCCGAGCAGACGCTCCTGAAACACCATTCTGCTCAGAGCGTTCCCTCAAAAGCTCTTGCCATTCTCAGAGCTCTACTTCATGAAATACGATCTACTTCTAGTGGTGGCCATGTCATCAGTGACTATATGCTCAAAACTCTCTTGTGGTATGGACTTTTAGTTTCATAACTTCCTAAAGTTATTGGATAAAACATATTCACCTAAAGCCTATTAAAATAATGTAAAACCTAATTCATCAAATTAAAAATCAAGGCATGTTTAAATTTACAACTATCATGAAAATTATTACTAAGGCATAGCCCTTTAAAAAAAATGTCACGTGTTTAAAGATTTTAACACTCAGAACTGTTATGCCATCAAATCTTGTTTTTGTTTCTATTTAAAAATTGTAATTTTATATTGGCACACATAATTACACCATCAGAATGTAAATTTTTTCTTTTAGTTCATAGTAATTGCTATCTAGTTTTTAAGTTTCTGCTTATATAATTGATTTTTTTTTCTCACCAATTCACAAGGTACAGACTGGAAGAATCAACAAGCCTGGAAGAATGGAGCCATGATATGTTATCTACCCATGTCTTGGTTATTGCAGATAGATTAATATCTGCCCTGAGAACTCAAAGGCAACCTTCTTATTTCTTTCCATGGTTCAATGTAAGCTGAAGTTACTGGCTATCCCATTCTTTTTTCTTTTATAGTAATTCTAAGAAAGGAATGTTTATATTGTGATATCTAGAATTAATTTGTACTGCACATTTAAACTTTTCACAATTACATTCTTATATTTAACTATCTCACTCACTCACATTTTCTCTTTATATATTTTTGAACTTTATATATCTAAAAAAAAAAAAAAACATAATTATGTATAAGTAAGTGTATTCATATTATTGAAATTAAATAAATTTGTTGAATGATATCCTTTATAATCTGGGTTCTTGATGTTATGCCAATGGTACAATGATGTCCATTGACCAATTTGTATGACTATCCCAGTGTTCTCAGTTTTCTGAATTTCTGTATATATATAATGATTATTTAATTGCTAACATTGTTAATGAACAAATAGAATATTTTTTACAAAAAGGTATGTTGTTAAGATAGGAGACAAGAACGTTTTCAGGTATAGGCCATAGGAGGTGTTTAAACATTACAGCTTTGGTTGGAGGTGTTTAAACATTACAGCTTTGGGTGTGAGCAGAGCTATTGTTGAGAGAATTGTAAATTAAGCTGTAAATGGTCTGTTTTGTTGTATCACCACATCTATTTTTCTTATTTTCTGTCATTTAAAGACTGTAACAATAGCTACTTACAAAATCATGTTCTGTAAGCATTTGTGTTTATCTAGGATAGAGTAACATAGTCATTTATTTACTGAGACATTAGCCAAGACTTATCAAATGCCATCAATATGGTTATTTATCAACCTGATTATCGTTAGATTATTTTTCCATTGTTTTTATAAACCTAAGTATCCTAAAATACAATTGTAATGTTGAAATCTTCATAATTCTGAGAATTTGACATTGTGTTACAGCTATATTATTTAAATAAACGTTTTTTACTTCCTTGTATGAAGTAAAGGAAGTATTGTAAATTTTCGGTTTCCAGATTTCGACGGATATATCCATTTTGACCATCCCTGAATCCATTTTGACTAGTTTCGTCGTGGCATCTGTACTTACGTTCATCCGTACTTTCATACGTATTTCGCATAACTCAAAAACGGTTTGCCGTAGAAACTTGAAATTTTGTATTTAGAATTTTTGTAAAATCTAGTTGTGAACCTCCCTTTTTGGTCACTGCTTGTTTACCGGAAGTGGTACTTTACTTGAAGGTCATAATTAATTTCCATTAAAAATGATATTAAAATACTATGCAAAACTTCTCAAATTTAGTATTCAGAACTTATATATTGATTTAAATAACATACTAGATTTTGGTCTAAATTGGAAAACCGGAAGCGGTACTTTACTTGAAGGTCATATTAGACTTCCATCAAAAATTATATTAAAATATAATGTAAAACATCTCAAATTTGGTAAATAGGACTTTTATATCGATATGAATATATTTAATAGATTTTGGTTAAAATTGGTGAGCCGAAAAGGGTACTTTACTTGAAGATCATAATAAGCTTACATCAAAAATTATATTTAAATTAAATACATAAATCATATGTTTTGCTAATAAAGGTGACAAACACGATTTGGTTTCCAATCCAATTTAACATTTTTATTACTTGTTTTAAATGTTAAAATTGAATGTAAAATACTGGTTTTCCTCCCCATTTGTGAGATCAACAAGTCTGCAGCAGGAGAATAAGATATTAGTTAAGTGGGTTTTTCCGCTTAAAATGTCGAAACATAATCGACATAACTGTCGATTACCAATGCTTTATCTCGTGATATTGACAGTTTTAATGTTGCCAAGGAACACTAAGAAATCTCTTGGAAACTAGTTACCTACTGAAGGAAAACAACATATAATAACGGAATGAGACCTCCTGAAACAAGAATGTGTGTGTGTGTGTCAATAGATGGATGTTGCGACGTCTAGTGTCGTTTTTAATGCAATCTTTGGAAACTAGTAACCAAATTGAGGATCAATTTTTGAGCCACCGATTTATAGTTTAATAGGCGTGCAAGGAAGTAATGTGTTGTCCACATCAGATATTTTCTAAAACATTTTTAGATTTATACATTATAATTAGAAGAAAGTAAAATATTGAAGTTAAGTAGCGTAAAATGTCTCTTTTATTACTTTCTAATGCTGACATTCTAATAAGGTAATGCTCAATTCACCTGGAGGGGGTACACTCCATTATACAGAAGAGGACTACAGTCATGATGCTGAGTTGCTTACTTACACCCTGATTAGACTTGGTGAGATCACTGCTCCTGATTTACTGCCTGAAGAAAGGGAACCCCGGCAACGGATGGAGGCGGCTCTCGTTAGTAAATGGAAATCCCTCCTTGTTTCTCTAGCACCTCCTCCGGCAACAAGGGGTGTTCGCTTCTCATTTTATCCTTTGTCCTCTGCAGGTGAGTTCCCATAAAGCTAAGAATGAAATTTTATATTTATTATAAAGGTTGAATTATCTAAGAAATGATTGTTATGCTCCCATCTTTTTTAGATTATATTAATTAGAATGTAAGATCTATAATAAAAAAAATGTATTCAATTAACTTTTTAATAATTTCGAGTTATTAAGTGTCTGTTCTTAATTATGTTTAGGTCTAGCCTAACAGTTAAGCACTGATAGACATATTTTTCAATTCCTGTAGCAATCTAATGATGCACTCTTTTATAATTGGTGTGAGAATGCAAAATTAATTTAGACCAAATTTACCGTATCGAGTCTAAACATTATTGGAATTAAGAAATTAAAATAATTTCAGGGTATTCCACAGTTGCAGCTTCTCAATATTCAGTAAGGCAACTCAACTACATCGGTCTTCTCTTACGATCCATGTTAGTTGTACGCTCTTTAACTTTATCTAAGGTATAAAATATATTTCTACTTTTAAACTAATAGCAATGTTTAATGTTAAGTAAATCAGTATAAGGTATTATATATTTATATTGCATGTAATCTTGATAAAGTGAATGAAATATAATACAGTTTATCTATATATCTAAACTTATAAAACTTAAAAAATTGCTTAAAACTTGTTATGGTTTCCTATTGCATATATCTCCAGATTTTTTATTTAAAATGGTCCTTTAGTTCATTTTTAAAAAAAATCACATTTGGACATAAGTAAGCATAAAAATTTTAAATGCAGTAAGGTCTCAAAACTATTTTTTTTTAGAAATTATGATACTACCTCTACCTTTTAGGTAGGTGAAAAAATAATTAGAAACATTAAAATATCGTTCTAATGTTTAAGTAGAAAAACCTGTTGTCTTATTTTAAATGTATTTAAAAGGATATTATTTATATTCAAGAGAATTCCTTATTCATGCCTTTGAGAATCATTTAAGTGGTGAATAAACATACTAAGAAATATATCAATTTATAAATTCAAAATTACTTAATTTCTAGGACATCATTTACTGTCTTGAAATTCTTCTTTATTTGGAGAGTATCTTAAACTTAGTTGACAGGCGATTGATATTTCAGGATTGATATTTAATTCTTTATACAATTTATTAGCATTAGTAATTAATTTATATGATTCTAATTAGAAACAATTATAATTATTGATAAATATTTCAAACAAATGCTAGTGGAGGCCACTCCGATAGTCCTTTAAAGCCATTTGTGAAAGATGTAATGCTTCAGAAATTTTATAGATAATTGATTTTATAATTTGTCATCTAGAATAACATTTTAACATCCTGCTTTGAAGAAAAAATTAAGTATGATGGCAGTTCAGAAGACCTTATATACCTTGTGTCATCTATACTTGAACAAGCAAAGCATGCCTATTTCAGCATAGCAGGAGTAAAAAAGACTCTATCAGCACCTTATGATCAATCGGCTTCTCAGCTTTTGGAAGAGGTAAGCTTTTCAAAGGCTCATAATATTTTTCTAAGAAACTTTTTTCAACTTTGTGTGTTTTTTCTTTTCCTCAATCATATACAAGATATACACAAGAATACTAAAACAGCGACTACATCTCATTGTTGCAATCTCAAGACCTAGAAGAAGAGCAAGCCACTGTAGACAGACCCAGGATCACATTTTTTCTCTCTGGATGATTGTGGAAAAAGTATGGGACTGTGGCAAGACAGTCTATCGGACATTCCTCGATCACAAAAGCAGCTTTTGATTCAGTTCTGAGACTGGAGATTTGGGACGCACTAGTTAGAAGAAGGGTGCCAGCATACCTGGTGAGTGCTATCAAATCCGTATATCAAGACCCAAGGGCATTGTAAGTCTCAATGGGCAAACATTAAAATCTTCTAATTTTATAAAGGAGTAAAGCAGGAGGATAGCCTTAGTCGTTTGCTTTTTTATCCTTCTTATGGATGAGATATGGAAAGAGTGTAAAAGGAGAATCTCAAGAGCTGTATTGGGATATTGGAATTTGATACCAGTGCTTGCTCAGGCTATCTACGCTGATGATATAGTCCTAATTGCTGACTCTCAGAAGGCTCTCCAGTCATCACTAATCGAATATAAGAAGATTTGCAGTTAAGAGGGTTGCGCATAAATTCGACTAAAAGCAAGCTCACGTGCGCTAGAAGGAATTCTTCTGTGTTCCTCTCTTAGATGTCTATGCCAGTCAACAAAAACAAGAGTTCGGTGGTTCTCTTGAGATCCTTCCGTACAGCTTCCTCTCCAGCGATACTGGTTCTGGCCAAATTTTCGTTTGGACATTATCAAGGAGTCAGCTGTCTGTTCTCCTTCACTGCAATCGCATAGGGGGCTCATTCCTATCTTGAACGCCCACATATGCGATTAAACATATGCAATTTGAGCCGGTTGTGCCCTGTTCTGAGTCTCACTACTTGTTCCCTTCTGCTTAATTTGAAATATTCATCTTGAGAACCTTGTGCGGGATGCGTGTCTGACTATCATTCCCTGATGACACCCTTATTAAATGTCTTGGCCTCGTCACTTTGGAGTAGGTTGTTAACCTGGGGCATCAGGAGTCCCACTTTCACCAGCTTGTCCGCTCCCTCCCCAGAGAAACTGTGTCAGAAATGATAAGATATGTGAGGATTTAGGGGTGAGATCATTGTGTGACATCCTGGAAGAGCAACAGTTAAAATGGTTTCGGCACGTCTGCAGAGTGGATGATACCCGAAGGGCCAGGTGGTTCATGGAAGCTAGACCGGAGAGCAGGCATCCTTGTGGCAGACCCAAGCTTATGCACTCAGACTACAGTGAAAAACTGGTGACAGCAAGAGGATGCACCATCCTCATAAGAAATGAGAAATCTATCAAGGGACAGAGATAAGTGGGCTAGGTGGACTAGGACTGCAACTCTATTCTTAACATATACAGGAGTTAGAGGAAGAAAGCAAAGAAGTGTTTTTTCTTCTTCATATCTTCTTTTACTTTTCTAATACGTTGGACGTAGAAATTTTTAATGGTAAAAATCTCTACACCTATGTATAACACTATAGTCTGATTTTGGGACTGCCATCTTAAAGAATACACCTGCCCTCAAGGAGAGTTGACCCTTGGGTAAATACTGTTGACCTTTGTCTGTAAATGGGGGTGTTGTTGTGTGTTGTATCAGTGTATTGTTTGTGTTCTGGAATCCTGTTTTCACTAACTCGAAAGACTATTGCGAAGCAATGTGGTAAAGTGACTGGGCGTTCACCACTTGCTTATGCCATTAACTTCATGTACTGAATTATGAAATTGATTAAAATGAAATATTATGTAACAAATATGAAAAAAAAAAATGTTTATAAATAGAATCCAGTAATGGATACTTTTATTTTTTGTACTTCACATGATTAATGAAATTCTTGGATTAATATCAAAATGTCACCTAGTCTACTTTAATTGCTTTTTATAGATTCGGAAAAGTGGCACTCGTGTCGACACATCAGATGACAATGCAGTTGTTCGTGAAGTTTTAAAATGGCTCTATTTTGGTTTGGATCGACAGAAGAAAAGGCTTGGACCTGTACTTAGGCCATATCTGAACAATCTTTTCTCTGCTTCTCATGAAAACTCCTGGTTTGCTCCTGAATGGTTGAGACGGCAGTCAACCGAGGAACTAGAAGCTTTGGGAGAATTCTCTCATCTTGTGATTACTGGAAAGATATCAGCCAATGAGGGTATTCTTGATGCTGAGAACAAAGGTTGGTATTTTAATGTTGAATATAGTTTTTAAGCCCACTTCTTTGTAAAATTTCTAAATTATGAAGGTTATGTTATGAATTTTTCTTTAATATCTATAAAGTTATTGTTTTTCTAAGATATTTTATCTTTCAATAAAAAAAAAAAAAATGATTAAGTAGATCTTATCACAGTTTATAACTAAAATCAGTTTTCCTTCCTAGTTCTATTTATACGAGTACACCTACTTATATATTTGTTTACTTTTATAGTAGTTGTACTTTTATACTTGTTTGAAATGGGACTAAACTGCTCTCCCAATCGTATTCTTTTATTGAATTTTAATCAAAATTTATATTTTTAATAATACTGTTCCCTTTCTGGGGCAGAATTCACTCAAGTTCATATGTATAATTAAGATTCTACTAAAGGAAGAAGTTGGTCAGGGGTGCAGTCAAAGACTAACACATTAATAAGTAAGATGTATTTATTTTGTGCCAAGTTTTAGGCCTTCATCAGAGCTAAAAGAAAAAACAAAATAACAACATTGAAAACGACAGAGGCAGTACCAGTAACAGTAAAAAAAGATAAAAACAGAAATTACCAGCAAGATTAAATATATATGAAGTATAAAAAAGAAAAAGATGGCAATATATATTGTAAAAAACGAAAAATTAAAGTTAAATGAAAAGAGTGAAGGAAAGATTATGAATTGCATGAAATAATAAAGTACATTATAGATGATATCAATGTCGTTTTTTGAAAAAGGCTTAAACGCCAAACTTCGAAATTTATATTTCAATTGATTTTGGGATATAAGTACCACCTCTATTGATTCCTACTCACGATATATTGAGAAAAAAAATTGGAAATGGTCTAAAAGTCGAATATTGGTGATGTAATCACCAAATACTAACGATTCTCAGACGTCACTCTGGCCTGAACTGGTGCTAGAAGCGTTAAAAATATATTGTAATAATGAAGGTTTTGGCATGTAAACAAACTCCTACTGTATACTATAACAAATAAAATTAAAAAATATATATTGTTATTTGGGGAAAAATCGTTTCATGTGTTTCTTGTAAAGTTTGCTAAATGGCGCTTATACCTTTTTCAAAAAACGACTTCGATATGATAAAATATATGAGCACTATTAATTGAAATGACTACTAGTATGAAGATTTGGAAGCATATCGAGATAATTATGATAATGTAAGTTTTGTAAAGGATTGCAATGATGTTAAAATTGTTAACAAGTGACTAATGAAAATAATAACAATGCAAAAATTAATTGAAATTAAAATAATGCATTACACAGGGTATAGTAAAATACATGAAAGCTATTAATTAAAAAGACAACTAGTATGAAGATTTGGGAATATGTAAAGCATATAGAGATAATTATGATGTAACAAGTTATGTAAAAGATGACAATTATAAAATGAAGGAGTAAAATATAAAGTAATATGTGCCCAAAAATAGAGTAATATAATTGTAGGTCATCATATGTGGTGATGAAAAAAGAAGAAGGATAAAAACAAGGAGGGAGAGGAAATGTGAAGAAAATGTAATAATTATATACCAGAGAGGCATAATTGTCATAATAATAGAGTTCTGGGAATTAAAATAAGGGGTAAACAATGTCACCAACTCACTGATTAGACAGAAACTAAAACTAAATTTAAATACTCCTTGATCAAAAGGCATAAGAATTGATTTAAAAACCGATAAAACCTATTGATTTAAGGCCAAAAAAAATTAATTAATTAATATCTCAAAACTAATGTTAAAAAAATAAAATAAAGTAAAATTAAAAATTAATATCTCATCCAAAAAACATTCTTTCCAACTCATAGAATAAATGACAATGAAAATAAAACATAGGTGACAGGTTAAATTTAATAAGAAAAAAAAGTATTTTGCATAAGAAGTTGCCACGAGGGGAGAAAAAAAAAATGGTTGTGAGAAAAGAAAATTAGGGATGTAGGGGTGGATGAAAAGTTAGGTTTTTTTTTTAATAAATTGAATATTTGGGAGTAGGTTAGAGAAAAGTTTTGTCTATCAGTTTTTTGATTGACGGGAAGGGATTATAATTGGATGTAGAATATATTTTATCATATCATGTATAATGTACTTTATTATTTCATGTTATTCATAATCTTTCCTTCATTCTTTTCACTTTACTTTACTTTCTTCATTTTTTACAATATATATTGTCATCTTTTTCTATTTATACTTCATATATTTTTATCTTGCTTGTTTTTTCAGTTTTTATAATCTGTTACTGTTACTAGTACTGCCTCTGTTGTTTTCAATGTTATTTTGTTTTTCTTTTAGCCCTTTTATTTATTTCTCCCTACCAAGTCTTTCGGCTATAAGGGCTTGGCAGTGACGGTTTATAACATAAACACAATGCATATACCCACTGCTGTTATAAAACATATAAATGTAGACTTTCAGTTTATATATTGTAAAGTTACGTTTTTGGGAAAATGAATAAATTAAACTTATTTTCCCTTTTTTTATATATTTTTTTTGTTTTATTTAACTTTTGACTCTTATCTCAGGGTGGGTTACTAGACAACCAGACACAGACACACAGAACTATTACTATTACAAAACATACTAAAACGTGAAGCGTCAATATATCTTAAATTTAACACTTTACACTTTAAAAAACGATATAAGGTCTTTGAAGAACGACGACCGTGGTCTATGGGATATAATTTAAGTGTGTTACCAAAATGATGATCTTGAATGTGGATAAAGTATTACGGAAGCTCTTAAGACGTCTACACCGGTCCCTGGTCCTAACAACAATGGCTACTCTCCCTTTGTTGTTCGTTACACCAATCCAGGTTTCAAAATGGCGAACTGCCATTTTGATTATCTAATACAAATGGACCATTTATGATTTTCTGAAGTTCTCATTTGATGAAAATCTCTTCTATTTCTTTTTGATTTTCTTAGATCAGGTTTATTGTCGAAGTATTGACGAATTGATCATCTTCACCCACTCGATCATTATGGCAGTGGTTCTGTTGAAGTCCAAAATAGAGCTGCCATTTTTTTAAATGAGAGCGTATATTTTGGTTCCATTTATGATGATAAACACACTTTGCATTATAATTTTTGATGATTGCAGTCAGGATAAATAAATGTATTATTTTCCTGAGAATCACTATTTCCCAACACTAAATCTAATTTAAGATACAAAAAAAACAATTATTTACAACGTACCTATAATCTGAAAAAATGTGTATATTACAATATATATATAAACTATATAATAGTCTTTCTTCTTCTGCATTAGGATACTGTGACTTCGCTTTCATTTTACCGGTGGCCTCCCAGGAACAGGTCCTCTTCTCCCCAGATTGAAGTGGGCTGGGCCAGTCTTCCAACCATACACAAAGGGCTTTGTAATGTGGGTAGTTTTCTGTAATTATAAGTTGAGGGGACTCTCTTTCACTCAGAAAATAGAACGCTGTTTCCCTCTTCAGCTTGGCTCTCAATGTCTCATAGGCGGTGCAAGCAATGACAACGTGCTCGGCGGTCTCCAGTAAGCCGCAACTGGGGCATAAGGAGTCGATGCCCTGGCCATGTTGATGGAGCTTGGCACATGCCCTGTGAGGAGTTGTGCCCTGATGATGGCCTAAAACTTAGGCCGAAACGTTGGCGCAAAATAAGTAAGTCTTACTTATTAATGTGTTAGTCTTTGACCGCACCTCCTCCCCCCCCTCTCCGAATAACTTCTTCCTTAAGTATATCTACGGTCAACCAAACTCACTCCAAAATTCTACTAGATTAAAAAGTGTTAGTGTCCAGAAAAAAAAATTTAAATTAAGATTGGGAAAAATTATATACAGCAGATTTCAACACCGAACAGAGTACCAGCCAACTAATTTATTGGGCCACACATGCTCTTATTATTATAGTTTTATCCTTTTCAAAGAGATGTTGATTCATGGATTTAGTTAATTTTATTGTTATTGAGCTAAAAAAATTTTGGATTCTACATATAATATTTTGTTTTAGGATATCACCAACCAAATTGCTTCTAATTATTGAAAAAATATTTAATAACAATTTTTCCGTTCTGGAAGGCTGGAATTGGGCAGAAAAAATTATTAAGACAAGTTCCGAACTGGCAGACCCGCTAGAGTTGGTGTTCACACCTGGGCCTGGTAAGGTTGTGAGACTGATTGCCAACGGACCTCAGCTAGCAGCTAGGAGCCTCACCAAGAGTAGGGGAAAAGCGACTCTCCCGAGAAAACTACCACCACTAAGAGGTATTTGGCAATTAATTATTTAAAATTCTGTTCTTTAAAAGTGATTCCAGCTCTGCTGTAATATTCATGATATACTACAGCTTATTAAATGGGTTCTTTCTTAGAATAATAAACTAAAGTAAGATATGTATCTTTTATAAGTAAGTTAATGAATACATCTGGAGTTGTAGAGGTTAATGTCCTTGTAGACTTGATTAAACTAATAGAAGACTAGGCTACTACAAAGGTACCTGATAACATAACTGTTATGCAGTGATTCATTTTCAACCAATCACAGTCACTTGCCAATGTTCCATTGGGATTTGTAGACTAATCTATTGAGATCATATGTTCCCTATGTGGGTGATTTAAATCTAGGTCTCAATAATTATTTTTTTCTAACTAAATATTTTATTTTAATCTTACATAAATATTTTTATTCAACTTTTATATTTCTTAATGCAACCCATTCATTTGTACAATTCTTTGATAGAATGTTTGAAGACCAGGCTGCAGCAAAATACTGATGATGATGAACTGTTGACCAACTCTCATAGCATCCTTCGCAACACAAGTCCTCTCTCTTTGGCATTGGAGACAATGCACCGATATGGCACTCATAGAGGACTTAGTAGCATAGTTCAAGCCCTTTTATCTCTTAGGAAGTTCTCGGTGTGTATGCTTATCAACAATTAGTTCAGTTATACATTAAAATATTTTATTTAATCATATAGCTTGAAAGAAAATTCCTGGGAAAATATGAGGGGTTCTTAAAGAAATTATAAACTGTAAATTGAGTATTTCATCTAATAATAAAATTGTTAATTTATTTTGTTTTAATATGGCAACCACTAGGAAGGGAGGCCTTCGACAATATGCATTATACAAACTTTTTTTTTCAATTCAAATTTTACAGTATCTAATCCCTTTTCTAAAACTGGAAGATAGTTTTTGAGAACTTAATCCCAACAAATTTTAAGGGATTGCTGTACACATATTTATGAATTGTTAAAACCAGTATTTTTCTATAAATTCTAATAATACATTAACTATAAATATGCATTAGCTGAAGAATTCTTTACTAGTTATTTTGGATTTTCCTTTAAAGTTCTTGAGAACATGGAAACTGTTCATTTTAAAATGATACGTTTGAATTACAGATATTGCAGGAGGTCTGCTGCCTGTTGCCTGATGAAGAGCGGTGTCGAGCTCTGGAGGAAATAGAAGGAGTCAGACGAGCACGGCCAAGGCGAGCTGCCACTGTAAGAGGTCCACCCCAGCCCGGTTCCCTGATGGGTACCTGTCGTGCTCTTAGAGCAAGAAACCATGTCTCAGTCTTTAACCCGGTTTTTTTCAGGTAAATTTTATGTTTTAGCAACTATAGTAACAGAAGTAATTAATGTTAATTAAAACCATGGACTTGTCAATAGATGTTGTTAATTAAATACAATGCCGCGAGAATGTGAAAACAACATCATAATCCCAATACACAAGAAAGGTAACCAAAGCGAATGTGGCAACTATAGACCAATTTGCCTATCATCAGTAGTGTACAAAATATATACTAGGATATTAGAGCAGCGACTATGGGGTATTGTGGAAGAAGATATCGAAGAGGAGTAAGCGGCTTTCAGGCATGGAAAACAGACTTAGGACCACATTTTTTCCTTAAGAATGATAGTAGAGAAAGCGTGGGACAATGGAAAGGCAGTCTATTTGACATTCCTGGATCTGAGGGCGGCTTTTGACTCAGTCCAGAGGCAGGAGATATGGGACACACTAAATATAAGAAGAGTGTCAGCAAACTTGGTGAGTGCAATAAAATCAGTGTACCAAGACCCAAAGGGCATTGTAAGACTTAATGGTCAGACATCGCGGCCTTTCCACTTTTATAAGGGAGTAAAGCAGGGAGACAGACTAAGTCGACTACTATTTGTCCTCCTTATGGATGAGATATGGAAGGTGTGTAAAAGGAGATGCCCCAGAGCACTAGTAGGTTTCTGGAACCTAACTCCAGTACTGGCTCAAGCGATGATATACGCGGATGATATCGTACTCATAGCTGACTCTGAAGAGGATCTCCAGGCATCCTTGGAGGAATGGAATGAGGAGCTGAAGATTAAGGGTTTACAAATAAACCCTAACAAAAGTAAAATCATGTATGTCGGAAGAGAAAACGCAGAGCCTAGGATTGTGTGTAATGGTGAACCCCTTGAACTTAGTAATACTTATACGTATCTAGGAACCATAATAAGTAAAGATGGTAAAATAGAACAGGAGGTTCTGAATTGAGTGAAGAAGGCCAATGGAGTGTACCATCAGATCTCCAAAACTGTTATAGGCAAGCAAGAAGTAAGTAGAGATGCCAAAATACAAATTTTTAAATCCGTGTTCCTCCCAGTTCTCCTGTATGGATCAGAAAGTTGGACGGCCTTCGACAAGCACGTAAGTGGGATAACATCTGCAGAAATGAGATTCCTCCGTAGAATAGTTGGCAAGACCAGGAGAGACTGCGTCAGAAATGAAAGAGTTCGGGAGGATCTGGGTGTTAGATCAGTGCGCGACACCATGCAAGAGCGGCAACTAAAATGGTATGGACACGTCTGTAGAATGGACGATACCAGAAAAGCCATGTGGTATTTGGAAGCTAGGCCAGAAGGAAGACGGCCTCGTGGCAGACCCAGAGGCATGTATTCTGATTACATTGAAAAACTGGGGGCAGCTAGAGGACGCACCATCCCGGAGATGAGAAGATTAGCCAGGGACAAGGACCAGTGGGCTAGATGGACCCAGACTGCAACTCCACGCTTCACGGCACAAAGGAGGTAGAGGAAGAAGAAGAAGAAGACTTGTCAATAGATGTTGTTAATTAAATACAATTATCTTATATTCTCCAAGTAGGGCAGGAATATAATCAGGGCTAATTATATAATAAAATAGAAGGAATGGAATAGGGCATTAACTAGGTACTGTTGAAGTAGGATGTGTTCGTAATTAGTGGTCAGAACTTTTTATAAAAACTAGATTTTGATGATAAGCAGTGCTATACAGGGTGTCCAATATATATTGGCTCAAATGCGTCTAGGCCAAATGGATGATCTAATAAAAAACTTCCAGGAGAAAAAGTCTTAGGTCTACTTCTTTAGTTTCACCAACAGCTGTTGCATTTTAACTTTGATGCGATAGGTGTGGTCAGCACATGGCAAAAATTTGGGGTTATCAAATAACACCTACTCATTTATAATATATTTATAAGCTCATTTATAGTCATTAAAAAGTTATTATTAGTAAGACTACACAAATCACATTTCAAAATCTTCAAAATTGAAGGACTTATAAAATTGTAGACTATTGTATTCTTGGCCGATTATTTTTCAGGCACCTCATAAACTGGAATCTTGGAGACATGATACATCATTTTTTGTACTTTTTCATCATCTTTCTATTAAAAATTTTGCGAAGCCTGTAGGTGTCATATTATTTCTGAAAAATGAAAAAAAGTAATTTCTGAAATGATTTTTCTACAATTATGAAAGGGAAATAGATTGTATGAATTCAAAATGTTTATTAATTTAATAATAGAAAAACATCCAATAGCAATAACAATAATAAATTATAAAATATTCATAAAAAGTTTACATTAAAAAAAAATCATAAAAGAATTTTCGCTTTTCTCTGAACCCCACAATTACATCAACAATTTCATACTTTATGTTATACTATATGTTAGCAACTCAATGTGTCAACAATCAACAAAAACAACAATCGAGGTCTCATCTCCGAAATTTCCCATATTGATAGGAACACAAGGAAATGGCAGCACGTATTGCATTAGTAGAAGCGATAGCAGTTGGTAAAACTATAGAAAAAACCTATGACTTTTTCCTCTGACATTTTTGGTGTGAGAAGCATTTGATCTGATTTATATTAGAAACCTGTTTATAAGATTTTGAGGTTGGCTTGGTGTATAGTTATTGTATTGCAGTATAATGAGATACAAGTTCATTTTTATTATATCTTTTATTAACTTCTAAATGAATTTTATATCTTTGGCATTAGTTATATATTTATAATTGACATTTTTTATTTTATTTTAAGCAACCATTTTTTAAAAATATATTACAAAAAATTATGAAATCACATACCTACAATAGTCTGATAAAAATCTTTTTATTTAGTTTATGATAGATCAAATTTTTAAACTTGCTTTGTTTGATATTAATGATTGATTAATTAATAAGCTAATTTACGAAGTTTTCAAAGAACATTAGGTCTTTTTTAAAGTGTAACCTATTTGTGTGATAAAATAATCTCTTCATAGTGTATAATTGCTAACTAATGGGTTAAATATTTCAGTTATTGTATATTATAAGATTTAGTTATGAAGCTATTTAAAAAGGTTTGGTTTGATATGAATCAGTCGTTTTGTTTGCTGGCGATCATGAGACTGTTTTATTCTTATTTATTTATTTTTTTATTTTGAGCACAACATTTTTTTTTATTTATTTAAAGATTAGCCATAAGAGAACTTGTTTAATTACTAAGCAATTATAACTCAAATTGTTTTCCATTTTCTATTGTTTTAAACACTTGTTTTGGTTTTAGTTCTCCAGAGACTGAGGCAGTGTCCCCGATGTACAACAAAAACAATAATCGAGGTCTCAGCTCCGAAATGTCCCATATTGACAGGAACACAAGGATATGGCATCACAGGAGGAGCGATATTACCACTCAACTTTAGTGGACCAGAAGGACTACCACAGTCACTAGTCACTATTTTTTGTAACCATAGGTACAATTGGAATGGAACGGTTACCTGAAAGTATCTAATCTCTGTTGTCATAATAATTTAATTATTTTATGATCAAGAAAGATTAACTTTAAAATTAATGTAGTTATGTTTTTATTGTATTGTTAATTTATTATTGCATTGTAATATCTCTAATAAATCACAGTTTTCTTATTTTATTCTGTTCTATGGCCATCAAGATTTGTTTTTCATAGCTGATAGATAGATTTAATTTGCATTTTGGATAGTTTTTTAATAATAACTTGGTATCATTCTATAATTTGAAATATACAGATTGCCTGTATGCAGTAGGATGTGAATCTACTCTTGTAGGACCTAGTTCTATATATAACCTACTCCTGTATGTCCTAGTTCTCCACTGTTTTAAAGATATTTCATATTCAGGAGTTTTGCCACAAACACAAAAGCATCTGAGACTTAATTAAATATTGAATAACTCTAAAATTCACTTATGATTTATTTATTTGTGAAAAACTACCTTTGTTAATTTTCTTTAATATTGTTTAATTATATAATATAAATCAAAATTTATTGTTTCTGGATCACAAATAATGTTTTTGTATTACTTATAACCACTTTAAATCTGGCCTTAATTTTCAAATTAAATTTCAATTTATAATGAGGTTCTGGACTTTTAACCATACATATATCTATATCTATAAATGCAAGTTACCGCCTATATAGTCATCACTGCATCTTAAAAACGACATGATTGAAATAAAATATAATTTAATTCTAACACATTAATACTGGAATATTATTTTTTGGCCTCACTATTCTTTTTAAATATCATTTTCATATGACAGAAAACAAAATATTATCCACTTTTTCATTGAAAATATTAATAAAATTGTTGAAATTTATAATTTTAATACATTCAGGTTTAATTTCAAAATATTTATTATCTTTAAAATAATAAAATTTAATATTACTAATAAATTATATTGGTTAGGTAAGTACACTTATAAGGAGGTTTAAGACAATGAACACCATATGAAACAATAGCAGCCATCTGAGTACAGTTCCATTGTCATTTTTATTATTATTATTCTTCATTTCCATTGTGGGCAGAGCTTTTGCTTGTAGCATGTGCATTTTATTTAGTTTTGTATAGCTGCAATGGCAGCCTCCTCTCAAATCGCTTGGAATGCTTATTTATTATTTTTCTAAACATAAAAAATTAATTCAATTATTTTACAGACATTAACCAGACCTAACAAAAAAATAAATAATTGAATTGACTTTTCAATCAAATATAAATTAACAATTTTAAATTTGATTTGCATATATTTTTCTTCAGGACATCATCCTGTATTCATCTGTTTAAAGGATACCGTGCTAACTTATCTCTCAAAAGAATTTCTCTCTGCTATATCTAATTTAGCATGAGAATTTTAAGTAGAATAAAAGTAGAGTGATGTTCTGTGAATGGCTTCGTTCAATAAAATGTACAAATTCATACGTGAATTAATATGTAGAAGAATCTTAGTTGGGGATGCAGTCAATAAATAAACACGAAAATAAGAAAACTTATTATAATGTGTGCCGACGTTTCGGTCTAAGTTTTAAGCCATCATCAGGACTGAGTGGGCGCGCCAATTTAAAGTCAATTCATTTAATGTTTATGGCTGGTTCTGGTCAGTATTTGCAAAATAATTGCATTTAATATTGATTCATTAAAAAAAAATATTTTTATTGATTAATTGGCATTATAATTACTCCTGAAACATGTAATAAATTAATTATTGTATACAAATCATTAAAATACAAACTTCATAAGCAATTTAGAATCAAAAGATATTAAATTTCCATTTCTAGATTTAAGTTAAATGGGCATTTAAATTTTGCAAACTGAAAAACTACATTTATTCTTTCCAAACTGATTAAAAAGCATTCATAATGAAGGCTAAACCTGACGGTTTTAATTCATTTTATGGCCAACACGCCGCGCTTCAAAATTAGGAAAATTTACAACTAAACTTTCTTTGAAAAGGAATGTCCGATTTTCATCCTGTAATTGCAACTTACTGCTTATTAACATAGAATTGTCCAACAATTTTGACCTGATTTTCCAACTATATTAAATATTTAATTTCCCCAACTGTACTCTGAAATATTGCAATTTTCTTCAACTCTTTTGAATTTGAACTTTTCACTTAACTATTGTGAATGTTGACACTT
The DNA here is from genome assembly GCA_948150685.1 of Rhaphigaster nebulosa. NCBI lineage: Eukaryota > Metazoa > Arthropoda > Insecta > Hemiptera > Pentatomidae > Rhaphigaster > Rhaphigaster nebulosa. The sequence continues at coordinate 133,279,178 of OX411308.1, read as the reverse complement.
GACAAAAATAATTTTTTTTCTATTTAAACAATATTGTACCGATTATGCTCCCATTTCTTGCGCAAAAGATATGAATAAATCCTTACAATTGAACACTTTTAGCTGCAACATGTAATGTACCTGAGGTTGGCATGTACAACCGAAACTTTAATTCAAATGAAATAAAGTTGGTGAAGTAAATACAGCCCATTATTCTTAATCAAATTAAACATTCCTTCATCTAAATCATAAAAAAAACATATTGGTATTTCGTGATGTTATTTTTTTGTTGCTGTAATAATTTAAACAATTTTTTAACTTACTTTATTTATTTATTTTTAATTTTGTAGCAATTTTGGTGTTAAAAAAAATGTATACCAATTTGAAGTAAAAAAAATGTTGCAACACAAAAGTGGGTCCACAAAAAAAAAACATTTTTACATAATCTTTTTGGGTGTACTGATTTCAAATATGCCACTATTTTTGGGTTAATTGATTGGTGTTTTTTTTTTTTTATTTTACATAATTACAATGTTTTATTTCTGTTTCATTTGATTAACATGATTTTAGTGTCTTCTAGTTGAAAACAAAAGAAATTAACTTAGATTTATGATTTTTTGTTGTAGCCAAAATTAAATTGTACAGCTGTATATCAATTGTATTAATATTAAATATTCATAGGATTGAGTTATTAAAATAATTTGTAATACACATCTAATGATTTTTCATTTTTTTTAAACATTTAAAGCTAATTGGAGTAGCACTAATAGAATTAAAAAAATAAAACATTTTAATTATTTATCCTTTTATGACGTAATTAATTTTAAATATAAATCTCAAAATATTTCTCATGCAAATCATGAGGAAGAATTTGGAAATTCGTTTTTAATGATAAATAATGATAATAATATTGGAGTCTGGAGACATAGCTTCATCTCAAACTTTAGGTAATCTGTGTATTTTCGATAATAAAATGTAATTCGATAGATTACATTTTGAAATAATTAATGAAATGTAATAATAATTTGAGTTAAAAACAATGAAATCAATAAAATGAGTTTTGGCCAGGTTTCTTAAAAAAAATACCTCTGCCTGCATCCTCTCCAATGGGTACTCCCTGGTAGTCAAGACTCCTTTTAGTTCTCTGCAAATCACATGACCTTGATTCAACTTTATTATACTTTTTAGGGTATGCAAACCATAAAAAATTGAAAACTTTTTTGTTGTATCCTTAATAAATAGATGATTTGCCATGGTTGTATAAGACTTTTTTTTTTAAGTTATAGTTTGCGAAATAGAAATTAAAAATCCAATTAATCAATTAAATTTTGTCATCAAAAATAGTGAAATTATTGATTCAGAAAAAAAAAATAGTTTCAAGCAGCCGTTTTCAAATGAACAAGCTAATAAATTTTGTCGCAATCTATTGAAAATTTTTGTTACTAAAAACCGGTGAGGTTTAGCTTTAAATGAATTTTATTTAGCGATCTGATTTGATTGTGCATAGTTCAAATAATATTATAAAAAAATTAACTCATAAATAGAACCCGGATTTCTTGCAGTAAAAACAATTGTAAAACTTGCTATCAAAATTAAAAGCCTGCCATTCACTTATTTTATGCAGAAAAAAATGGCATCTATTTATTTTGTTTTATTACTGTTGATTACCCGTGCTCCATTGATTTGTAGTTCAGTTCAAAGTTATCCAATCTCAAGTTCAATGTAACCCCACCATTGGGGATAAATTTGACATGCATATTTTAATTGTTACGAATTCAGCATATCAAACAAGAATATCGATTTATATGTGTTGCCAAGATATGGGTTTTACCTAATAAAATATACCTTCTTGATTTCAAAATGTCCAGGTAAATCAAAAGTGATTAATCAACATTGTTTTAAAAATATCCAATGTATTCCCGCTCTTCCCTATAGCTAATACTAATCATACTAATACTTATATACTTATAACAAAGTTTATTGTCGCAATAATTCGGAGTGGGGGGCTTCTGCTTTCAGGGTTATCTAGGCTACGCCAATGGTTGAAGTATTGATTATTTATTAAACAAATAATAATAGTAATAATATTAAAACTTCATTTAGATTTTATAAATAATCATTTGACGATAATTAATAGATTGGAGGATGAAACAGAAGAACTGAAGTCTGGATAATCCACTTTAATTACGGTCACGAATGCCTGATTTGCAGGTAATGGTTTTAGACAATAGCGTTGGAAAGTTACCAACAATAATTTAGAATACAGTCTAATTACCCTTAGCGAGGCCTGTAATGAACGAAAAGGAAGAAATGCTTAGAGGAAGATAGGACCAAGACAACTGAAAAACGAAGAGGAAATAAAGCATAAATTATCCACGAACAGGTTTATAGTAAATGACGTCAGGTTGCTGTTCTGAGACCGCTGTATGGCAGTTCTCCTTGTGAGTTCTTCGTTTTTGTTTCGAGTGTGTGTTCATTCAATCTATGCACTTATTGTATACGAGGTAATTTTATATTATTTCTTAGTTAAATGATAATTATTTGTTTATCATTTCAAGGAATCGTGTGTGTTCAAAATATATTATTTGTATGTGATTAAGATTATAAATCTCTCTTATTATTTTTTGAAAATATAACAGAGTAATAGTTTTCATTCTTATATAGTTTGAAGTCGATTGCCAGAATATATTTGATTGCTTCTTTTAACCAAAATTTGACTAGTGGTTTATCGGATATTTTGAGTCAAACTATATTCCCAGGAGTCGTCTTGCATTTATATCTTGATGAACCGTTCTAAAGACGGTTTTTACGATTTCGAGATCTACTTTAATTTCAAATTCACAATATTTTTAATATAAGGTCAAATTGATTTATCTTTACAAGTGAAATTGAAGTGATGTTTTACTACTGGTTAGAACCTATTGACATAGACATATACTGTGATATAATTTGATTTTGTATTTGTTACGAACTCTGATATATAAGAATCTTTTTGTAAATGTTTATTTCCTAATAATGCCATCAGGCCGAGGTGTGAAAAACTGTTTTCAAATGTAGGTCTTGTAATTGGTCTATCGCACAGTGGGACCAAATTCGAATGCTCAAGTATTTTATTTTTTGGAGAACTTTTATATCCCTTTGAAAACAGATGGTTGATGATATCGCTTTTTTGTACACTATTAAAAAGCTTTTTCATGATGAAATTTAATTCCAAAAATTGATTTTCATAGTAGTGCAAATTTGAATTAAATTGCCATCATTTATATTAAATCGTAGAAGAACCATCTCAAAGAAATAAAAGTGCAGAATACTTATTCTGTCTCCTATATGTATGTTTTTTGCATAAACAATAATATTTGGTCACAATAAAAGGTTTTCAAAAATGTCATACTTTACAAGTTACGACAACACGTTTTTTCGACTTTATGAACGAATAAATAACTAATATTGTACTGTTATATACCCTTCAATTTTAGTTTAATAATATCAATGAGGTAGCGGTAAACATGTTTTAAGACAATTATTCTGGGTCCATCTGCGCTCCCTCCCGCTTTAGCACTGTTTCTATTTTAAGAGTTACGACTATACGTTTTTTCGGCTTTATTAATGGATAAGTAATTCTGGACCTATGTATTCCAGTACGTACCTTTCGATTTTAGTTGAATATTATCAATGAGATAGTAGTAAACAATTTTACGATTTAACTGCGTCTATTCCTTTGCACTGTTGTTTGTAATGTTAATAGTCGTGACAAAAATATCTGAATTGATTTCTTTATTCATTAATATTATAAATAAAGTGCATGATCCAGGAATATATATATAACTCCAATCAATAATTCTAAAGGAAATATATTTATGTTACAACCAAGAATCAGTAGGTATACACGTTGCTCAGTATTATAAACTATTTGAAAAACATTTAATTATATGTGTAATAATTTTATTTGAATTTTTTAATGAGAATCAGGAATAGTGTCGTAAAAGACGTTCAGAACTTTAATTAAAACTCACAAAAAGTATCCATCAATAACTTGCTTGGACTTGAATGAAAATTAGAAAATTATTATATTTTTTTTGTTTTACTTAAGTCCTTAAATTCTCATGAAATATTAGTCATACGTACAAGGCTCGCCTCTCATTCGATTCAGCATGAGAAAAGGTATACAAATCAATAATCAGTTGTTACTTATCTCTTATCGTTTGCCATTTACCGAATTGTTCCCACAAAATGATGCTTTCATCCCACTCTGCGTCGTGAACCAGATATTGTCTTTTCCTGGTGATGAAGTCAAGAGTATTTCCAGTGATGGCTGTTATCATTTCCCTGTCGGCCATTCCTGGAGGGTATTTTGTCCGACAAGGAAATTGTTTAGTCTACTTGCGTTTTTCTGTTTTATAATTTTATTTCTTCATTCGTGCTTGAATGAGGCATCTG